>NQII01004851.1:183444-204753 GCA_002778355.1 Clitarchus hookeri
CATTCTCACATTCTGGCGGGATCTGACAGTTACGCTGAGATGAGTCTCATTGATGTGATGTGTAATTGAGAGGTCTCCTTTCTGATTTTCTAACAGGCTTTGTATCGTATTTTTCTGAATTTCTGAACCATCAGATAAGGTCAAACCTTTATCCAAAAAGGGATTTCTCAATAACATCAACAAATGTGGTACGTCACAAAACACCCACACTTTCCTTTTGTCATCAGTAGGATTGGTGAAAAAAAATTTTTCAGTGTTAACATTAAGTTCCTTCCACACTTTAGAATTTTTCCCTCCCATGTCACAAGTTACTGCGACCACACGAATGCAACAAGTTTCAAGTTCCCCGATTATGTTTTTTTAACAATTTGGAATTCATTGTAATGTCAAAGTCGTAAAATATGGGTTGCTTCCACGGAGAAAAGAGTCCACGCACCATCGCTACTTGCACATTGCTGTGAGGCCCTAATATGCGGTCATCTGACGAATCGTATGAAATACGGTGGTCAGTATTCATTTCGTCAAACGTCAAAACTGCAAATTTTCATGCTCGTTGTAGTTTTCTGCTCTGCCTTTCAACAAGCATAACACCTCTTTCAAAATTCCAGGTCTACATTTAAACTGTCGAATCGATTTCTGTAGCGTTGAACGGCATGGCAAGGGAATGTTCTTTTTCCTCAAATAATTGTATGCTTTTCTTGAAAGCGACCTCAAAGTTAAGGCATTTGCTATGTCCTCTGTAGACCATTTCACTCGTTTATTTCCGCTCAAAAGACACCGAATCTGTCCTTGTGTAAAACACTTAGATAGAAGTTTTACAATTTCACTTTTCTGTTCACGTTTCTTCACTTTTGATGATGGTGATCGTGTATTTACTGAAACAACATATCTAAGTGCTTTACGCTTTCTCAAAGCTGCTTCCCTTTTCCTAAGTGTCGCGTTTGCTTTTTCCAAAGTTTCCACCTGTTTGCGAAGTCTCAATATTTCTTCATTTTGAAGTTGCTTAGGGCTTTTTACCTGGTCTATTTTTTTCTTTTTGGGGGATAAAGTCTCTAAAGTCACTAGAGCTCGTTTCCTCACTTTTCTAGCTTCATGCCGCAATTCTCTTTCATTCGGAATCTGTAAGTTAAAGATATAGTTGTATGTTCAATCGATTTAAATAATAAATCATATAAACATTCCTTAATGTAACTAATTTTTTCTAGTTCATAGGCTCTTCAAAGATGTACAATTTTCGAATACAATATCAGTCTATTTCGGTTTTTTTTTTTGCCAACAATGCACTTTTATTATTGAAAAATTTTGATCGTCGACTACCACACCACGCATCAAGAGTGCGTGATAATACATGCGCTAAATACTTTTACTGTATTTTACGGGAAATTAAATGTCAAATTGGAAAAATCAGGAAATAGCAATTATGCACCACATGTTTCACAAATTTGATAAGCTAAAATTTATGAAGAGCCTTCTAAAACACATTTTACCCAATTTCATTCTACTAAGGGTTCAGTTTATGTATTTGAAAAGTCTTGAAAGTAATTTTGTTTAATTTAATTTTGAAAATTTTACTTTTATACAATGATGGCATTTTAAAGCAAAGAGCACGACGATATCTCATAAGAATAATTAATTATCGATGAGAACTCAAAAGTAAGTTTGGTTTTTGCTGACATTTATGAGACGACAGGCCTTTCAGATTTAAGTGGGCTCCGTACCATTTTTTTTTTTTGCCAAGCCGAAATTAGCGCAAGCCATCCCTTAATTCTAATTTGCTACTCTATTAAGTTTGCCATTACAAATTACTGAGCTAAATTATTTGAGAGTTACGATAATTAAATACCGCGTTATAAGTAAGAAATAAAGAAATAAATACCTCTTCCTCAGTTTGGCTGGTAACAGTGCTTGAGCTGGTTATGGTGCTAGAAACTGAAACTGTATCCGCATGCCAATTTGCAATTCGAAGACATGGAACAGCATCTGGGTACAATATTTTTCTTTGTGGTAATCCCAAAAGTTCATTTCTCAAGTCTCGTTGGTAATCTTCTTGGCGGAAATGTACAGAGCAGACTCTAGCATTATCGGGATTAAAAATGTCTCTTCGCTTACAGCGCAATACCCACACGCGCTGGAGATCCTCGTTTTTTGGAAATCTATGATATAAAACGCCAGTCGTTTTTGACCCCCAATTAGTACACTGTGCCATAGCACAATTAACTTTACACTTAGAAGTCTTACTCATTTTGGAAACACTCAGTCATCACAAGTTTATACACACATCACAAGTTTATACCGCCCCGCACATCAGCTGCCGCGACACTCCTTGGCTAGAGCCCTCCCGGTGACGTCATGAACACGAACGAAGGAAAGCGCGGGAGCCGGGAATAACCCCCCCTGAATAAGCCCTATACAATTTTTTAAGGTACTTTGGAAAGAGAAGATACATGTTCCTTCGCAATGAAATTCTTTTTCCTCTTCCCGCGCTATCATCACTGCGTCACTGGGCGTCACGCATCAATATGAGGCAAGGAATACTTAAGGATGTACCGATGTTTATGGAAATTGGTGTTCTAGACTTGAATTAAGGGGACAAATGAACAGTTCTACTATTTGACGAAGTAAAAATAAGTTAATTTTTCCATTTAATATGTTTTTTTTATTATGTTTGCTTAAAGTCTCGTAGACAGCGGAGTCATTGGAAACGCGCACACACAAAATAACCACAATTGAAGGGAATCGGCAATGCCCTTTATTAAGGGACCATACTAGCATTTGACTGGAGTGAAACCATGGAAAACTAAAATTAGGATGGCCGGACCGGGACAGTAACCCTATCCTCCCGAATGCGAGTCCAACGTGTTGCCATTGCACCACCGCGCTCAGTATTTAGTATAATTAAATTCACAATAAAATTTAGTTTCAGTTTATAATGTAGTAATTTTTATTCTGTAGGAATCAAAATTTATTATATTTTAAGTACATAAATATGACAAATGAGACAGGTAATGGAGGAGAAAAACAGTTAGCGATCTTAAAATATATATTCACGTTTTATGTTAAATGTTATAGGTATTTTATATTCACAAATACTTCTCATTTTATTAATATTTCATTACTTCACAAATATAACGATCTTAAAACGTAAAGTTCAGTCGTTTATTTCTTGTAAGGTTTTTTTTTAAAGAACTCACTCCCCTTACAACTATTTCTTCATTTCGCAGAAATACTGCAAAAAATATGATAAAACTTATTCGTAAAATTGTCGGCACTAATTTCATGTATTTATAGTGTATTTTACGTAGCAACTTTTATGGGCAAACAATTGTTACAGGTAAAACGTTTCTACGAGTATGACAAAGCAGCAGGTCGCATTGTGGGGCCACACAGTCAAGCACAAGTGATAATGGCAAGAGGTTTCTTGTATTCATGGAGGTAGACAGTATTCATAGATTTCGACAAAAAAAAACAGTATTTATATTGAATTTTATTATAATTGAGCTGTATGACTCCGTGTTTCGAGTTGAAGCATATGTCGGAGATTGGGGTGGTGGCAACTTGGCACTCTGGAAAGGATTAGGCGTGTATGTTTCCAATACAATATTCTGTCATCAGTATCAAGTGAATGCTTCATTTAATTTTTTCCTGATGGGCCACCTCTTCTCAAACTCATTAGAAACTGGTTTCTTGACAATGGTTTCATGTGGCCCAATGGATACTTTGGTAACAAATATTCAGTAAAGGATTTAATTTGTGGATATCTCATCTTTAGAAGTGCATTCTTGTCATACGTTATCTACACTCAATGTATAATGTAGAAAAACTCAAAGATAGAAAGTCAGACTGGCCGCTAAGTTACTATCTCACACAACAGCAACTGCAAATAGAAAATATAGCAAACTAGAGGAAGTTCCCGTCATTCAGATTTCATTGATTTTATAAACTCCTGGTTTGATCTGATAAGCAGTTATATTCTAAATAAACAATTTTCTGAAAAACTTCAACCCAAATGTCCTTACATTTTGAATAAAAAAGCACAAAATCGCATTTTAGATTTACTGTTAGGAAATATTACTGAAATAAAATGTTACGGGGCAAAAATCACTACAAATTTTTCGGAAGGCCATTATTACATCCATCACTTCCATCGAGCAGTTCTTTTCGGATCTGCAACTGCAGTACCCCAGCATTAAATACATTCTGTCCCACAGAGCCAACTAAGACTGCCTATAAAATTTGTTCAGCCAAAATGACACAAGGAGGGCTGAATAACCGTCCGTCTCACATTGATACACTTAACCGACTGAGAATGATAATTTTCGAAAAAAAAAACCCAAGTATAGTTCAGATTGAATTGAACACACAATATGGTGCAGCTGGATCGGAAGAATTAATTGTCAGTAGTGTTTTTAAAAGTACCGGTATTGTTGGAGAATGTGAAAGGCAACATTGAAGGTGGCTCTAATTTACTGGCTAAAATAGAACTGCTACCAGTTAATGCAGAAATTCCAGTCTCAAAAGAGTGTTCCATAGATGAACTCCGATACTTAGCAGGCTGGCTAGTAAACAAATTTCAATGTGAATTCCCAGAACTGGCTTGCCATACTAATGCAAAAAATATCTTGGACATATCATTGTGGGCACAGCATCTGCCCTGCGGTGGCTTGTTCCAGGCTTCACATACGTTCCAGGAGAAAGTCCAAGAAATAGAAACTATTTTTCAGCGGTGTCTGGGTCCTACGTTCCGCATAAAGCATGCGTCAAAAAAAAATTACCACCATCATTTCGACAGAAGTAAATTAATGATATCCCTGAACAAATTGTGACAACTTTTGTAACGCTAAGAATTTCCGTACCAGTGAAATACCTCAATGGAGTGAGTCAACGAAATCCATCGAATAAAATATACTTTGAAAAAGACACAAGTTCCTCTATGTCTCCCAGGAAAAAAAAGATGTAAAAATTTCTGCAGTGAGGCAGTATTTTTTTCTTCCGAAAACTGAACCACAATAGAAGATATTTCATTAATGTGTTAAATAATTTTTGCATAAAAATCACATCGTGATTGATAATGTATATTTAATTTGCCAATTGTTGTTGAGTCTTGAAAATGTTACGTGTTACATATTGTTCATTAAATGAATTTTTAATTTTTCTACCGTTATTTAACTTTATATTTATTTTGGGCTGTATACATATTTACTTTCTCGTACAGAACATTTTCACTTTCTCGTACAGAACATTTTCTTCGGTATTTTTAATATTCATATTATTATAAATCTTGCATTTGTTATGTATTTCAGAACTGTATACGTTTTCTTGCAGATAACATTTTCTTGTTATAATGCATTCTTAATTTGCATTTTTTTGTACATCTTGAAAGAGTTATGTTTTATAACAGCGTTTTCCATGTTCTGCATAATGTATTTTTAATTTTGCAAGTGTTGTAAATCTTGTATCTGTTATGTGTTATATAGATTTTTACTTTCTTGTTCAGGGAATATTATTGTCCATAATGCATTGTTAATTTACCAAGTCTTGTATTTACGTGTTTCAGAACAATATTTTGCTTTCTCGTAGAACAAATTTTCTTTTCTATAATGTAGTTCGAAATTGCAGATTGTTTTGAGACTTGTAGGTATATGCTATTGTATTTAAGAATATTATTTTGTTTTCTTGGCGTGACATTTTCTTTTCCAAATTTTATTTTTATTTGTAAACCGCTGTAAGTTTGTACTTGCTACGTGTCTTATAATTGGTTTATTATTTTGCATACAGATAAGTTTCCTTATGTAATGTATTTTGATTTAGTAATTTAGGTATTGTATTTGCGGCGTATTGTGAAATTCTTTGTTGTTTTAAACACAGACTGTGCTTTGACTCATATATTTGATAGTTTTAAGTTTTGTATTTACTACTTTTATGTACAGATTGCATATACATTATGTTTTATTAAATTGAGAACAAAACTTATGAGATTAAGAAATTTATAGAAAAAAATGTAATCCACGTACTGTAAAACGTTTTGTGCAATACGTTCGTTTCTCCCTCACTTGGCTCGCTTACTAGCAGTAGTGTACGTATTTTGTCAATACAATAAAGTCATGNAGAAATTCCAGTCTCAAAAGAGTGTTCCATAGATGAACTCCGATACTTAGCAGGCTGGCTAGTAAACAAATTTCACTGTGAATTCCCAGAACTGGCTTGCCATGCTAATGCAAAAAATTACTTGAACATATCATCGTGGGCACAGCATCTGCCCTGCGGTGGCTTGTTCCAGGCTTCACATACGTTCCAGGAGAAAGTCCAAGAAATAGAAACTATTTTTCAGCGGTGTCTGGGTCCTACGTTCCGCATAAAGCATGCGTCAAAAAAAAATTACCACCATCATTTCGACAGAAGTAAATTAATGATATCCCTGAACAAATTGTGACAACTTTTGTAACGCTAAGAATTTCCGTACCAGTGAAATACCTCAATGGAGTGAGTCAACGAAATCCATCGAATAAAATATACTTTGAAAAACACACAAGTTCTTCTCTGTCTCCCAGGACAAAAAAGATGTAAAAATTTCTGCAGTGAGGCAGTATTTTTTTGTTCCGAAAACTGAACCACAATAGAAGATATTTCATTAATGTGTTAAATAATTTTTGCATAAAAATCACATCGTGATTGATAATGTATATTTAATTTCCCAATTGTTGTTGAGTTTNTAAAAATCACATCGTGATTGATAATGTATATTTAATTTCCCAATTGTTGTTGAGTTTTGAAAATGTTACGTGTTACATATTGTTCATTAAATGAATTTTTAATTTTTCTACCGTTATTTAACTTTATATATATTTTGGGCTGTACACATATTTACTTTCTCGTACAGAACATTTTCTTCTTACATACGTTATTTTTAATATTCATATTATTATAAACCTTGTATTTGTTATGTATTTCAGAACTGTATATGTTTTCTTGCAGATAACATTTTCTTGTTATAATGCATTATTAATTTGCATTTTTTTGTACATCTTGAAAGAGTTATGTTTTATAACAGCGTTTTCCATGTTCTGCATAATGTATTTTTAATTTGCAAGTGTTGTAAATCTTGTATCTGTTATGTGTTATATAGATTTTTACTTTCTTGTTCAGGGAATATTATTGTCCATAATGCATTGTTAATTTACCAAGTCATGTATTTACGTGTTTCAGAACAATATTTTGCTTTCTCGTAGAACAATTTTCTTTTCTATAATGTAGTTCGAAATTGCAGATTGTTTTGAGACTTGTAGGTATATGCTATTGTATTTAAGAATATTATTTTGTTTTCTTGGCGTGACATTTTCTTTTCCAAATTGTATTTTTATTTGTAAACCGCTGTAAGTTTGTACTTGCTACGTGTCTTATAATTGGTTTATTATTTTGCATACAGATAAGTTTCCTTATGTAATGTATTTTGATTTAGTAATTTAGGTATTGTATTTGCGGCGTATTGTGAAATTCTTTGTTGTTTTAAACACAGACTGTGCTTTGACTCATATTTGTGATAGTTTTAAGTTTTGTATTTACTACTTTTATGTACAGATTGCATATACATTATGTTTTATTAAATTGAGAACCNTGATAGTTTTAAGTTTTGTATTTACTACTTTTATGTACAGATTGCATATACATTATGTTTTATTAAATTGAGAACCAAACTTATGAGATTCAGAAATTTATAGAAAAAAATGTAATCCACGTACTGTAAAACGTTTTGTGTAATACGTTCGTTTCTCCCTCACTTGGCTCGCTTACTAGCAGTAGTGTACGTATTTTGTCAATACAATAAAGTCATGTCCATAATGAAATGTTTTTTCTTTAAAGTAGTTTATTNGTCCATAATGAAATGTTTTTTCTTTAAAGTAGTTTATTTTATTTGTAATGAATAGGGTTAGTGTCAACTGGTTTTGGATGAANGTTTTTTCTTTAAAGTAGTTTATTTTATTTGTAATGAATAGGGTTAGTGTCAACTGGTTTTGGATGAAGTTTCTCAAGTAAGTCTGGCTTTTGAAAACTAGCGATTTAGGGAAAGAACACCATGCAAGAACTGGCGATTTTTTAATGTAGCTTGACTTGTACGGTCAAATATTGATTACATTAAGAAAATATGGTTCGTTTAATACATTAATTGCCTAGCTGAAGCAAATATAATATAAGTTTACCACACGTGGAAAATTTAAGTGCAAACTTTCAGAGGTTACAAAAAATCTTTAAATAAATAGTTTTAACACAATAGCATTAAAGATATAATTAATTTAAGCGTGCATTAAGAAGCGTGATACATCTATGTGCAAATCCTCAAGATTGCAAACCATTTGAAAGTATGGTTCGCCGTCAGCGATGAGTTTGCTTTTACATGGCACGCTATTTTTCAACCACAAGAAGACCCTCCAGTCGGAGAGGTTTAGGCCAGAATTTCGATGACTTCACGTTTCACGTAATAAGTAACGAGCAACACGTTCATGTAATCCGGCTACATCCTGACTAATGTGTTTCAAGGATACCTACTACGATCATTTCACGTAACGTTCACGTGATGGAAAAGCTTGTCAATNCTAATGTGTTTCAAGGATACCTACTACGATCATTTCACGTAACGTTCACGTGATGGAAAAGCTTGTCAATGTCTATATTTGCGTGATGCGTGATACGTGATACGTTACTCTGCACCACGTGATATAGTTGGCCAATCACAAATAAATCGATGTTGTGTTATCGTTGCTTTTCATGTTAAGTTGTCTTTGTTTTTTTTTATTTTGTTTTTTTTTTCGCGATGTCGTCTACTCACGTTTTTAATTCGTCTACCACGTATATAATTTTCGCCCGGAAATGAGGATAAAGGAATAATAAAAGTTAGGCTACTTAATTTTTTTTTCAAGTCGTAAATATTAAGGGAGCTTTACATTGCCACAGTTCATTAATTATGTTTCTCAGAGGTGTAAAAATGCGTACATGAAATACAGAATGTTTACCATCAAGTTTGCAATTTTTAGTAAACCTACTTCATTAAACACAATTTAATTTTCACAGAATATTATCAGAATATAATCACCGTTCCATCCTCCCTGTACAATATGAGGCGGGGAAAGTTGAATGAACATATTTGACATTTTGGCGGTTAATTTCCGAATATTTTATTTCAATAGTTCTGAGGAGGGCAGAAATACTCCACTAGTCGCATCGGTTTAAAATCCCGTTCACCGGCGGTAAATGGTGCCGCTATTTGCACAAAATTTCCTGATATAAAGCACTATAACTCTAAATATCCGTTTTTTCGAAGATGCTGTCAACAGTTGCGGTGTGTCGACTATCAAGATAGCCTTCATAAATAAAAATTCGTCATTATGAACAGTGAGGGAACTTTTTAATTTCAACATGTATACAATTAGCGTAGTTAGGTAATAATATTTATTTGATTTTTTAAAATAATCCTTTCAAAAGCTTTCGCGGACTACCTTAACGCTAGTTGCATGATAATCTTTAGTAAATATTCTCTAAGTTTTAATATACAACCACCTCTGAGGAATCTTGACGGTTATTACATTCTACCTTTGAGAAATCGCTTAAGTCGTAAATCACCAATTGCAACAGCATACTAAGAAAACGCGTACAATTAAATGTGTAGGCATTTTAAGACTTTAATGCCACTCACGTAAAAACGGGGTTGTGTAAAGAATGAAGCAGCATTCCTCTCTATTCAGAAAATTAGAACAATATTAAGTGCTTACATTTATATAATTTCTAAAGGGATACGATTTGATGCAAAGCGGATTTGCTTCTCAACCGCTACGCTGTGCCATGTTCATAAGCAACTTCGTGGTTCCGAAATCCGATCCTTTAACGATGTCATCATTCATGTTAAAATCAGATTTACTTACCCCCTCCGCTGCTATGTCAGTTCCTCTAAACANATAGTAATATTTTTGTGAGGAAAACCATCTATGGATTAAAAAAAATAAGTGAACAAAATGAAAGTGATCATGAATAAACACAAATCCATCCCACTTTCTTTTTGAGTTCACCAACCAGAGAAATGTTTATTCTTGAAAACGGTAAAACCTCATCGTCACTAGCATAAGGAATAATTTTTTTGAGGGAAACGTAACCAACAGCTAATAAAAACATAAACAGTATGGCATTATGTGTCACAACACGCAAGGAGAAATGAAGGTTATGTTAGCAAAACCACAATATCGGCACTACTTTCTTCTAACTTTCAAAATCTGGCCTCCGCACCTGATACGGATGTCTTTCTAATTTTTATAGTATTTTAATTATAGACTTGCGGTATGTTAAGAATGTATCCCATTCACGTATGTGTTTGAATGACGATAGCCTTACTAACATAACGTATTATTTACACGATGAAATTAAGTAAAAACTTTAAAAGGTGTACAAGTTAAAGAAATCAAATTTTCCGAAGTTATATCCTATTTTAAATACTGAACCCAAATTCCGCCTCTGCAAGTTGTATATCCCGCAAAATTAAAGCCAAAAAACTGATTTTCTTAACTTCCTAAAAACATTTTCTAGACATTTTACAATAAATATAAACCTGGAGAATGCAGAACATTTTTTATAATAGAAACATTTAAACATACAAGATGATTCACGAGGAGGTACCGCCACTCACAGGGTTTTTTCCTGAAGTTATTTGGAGCAAAGAGTGTCACATGAATGGGGGTCATGTTACAAATATTTACAGAGTAATTCGAAAAATTGGAAAGGCGAAGAAAAAGAATAACCCTTGTAGAAGTAAATACTTTTATGTAATTACAGACTCTATTGTTTACAGTTGAGCATCGAAATTGTGTGTAACAAGTTTACAAGACATGTTCAGGATGTTTCCGTCTAGCCCCATACCTATGAACCGCACGCGTCGTTCTACGTAGCTGCACACGACTGTCTCTGTAGCGGCATGCATGATGCACGCAAGTAGCTCCTCACATATTTTTGCAGTCCTTTGGTACACAATATCCTTCATCCATCCCCACACGCAACAATATTGTGGAGTTTTTCACTGTATTGCGTTTCCAATTTTCCGTATTAGGCTGTAAATATTGGGAACTGAACCCACCGTCATATGACAGATTTTCCTCCAAATAACTTGAGGAATAAGCCATGTGAGTGGCGGTAATTTCTCGTGAATCATTCTGTATAAGATATGTAAGTTAATGTTTTCTAATAATTTACACATAATTTCAAAATCGAATTGAAATCACATAACATTACTTAGTCTCATATTGCCAACAGCTATAAAGCGACTTAATCAATACTACTTTTTTAAGAACACTAAATTTTCCCAATGAGGTGAAATCAGAGACTCCAATTTTGATTGGCATGCTCGTTTGCAAATTTCAAGAACTGTTAAACTACGACGTAAGAGAGATTCACACCCTTTTTATTTTTACTTTTTCACATATTCTTTACTTCTCAAATTTAAATTATTCTCGGCAGAAATTGTATTTTGTAGCACTGTTCGTAAAACATTATTTACCGCATATATTCAATTTATAAATAATAATGAAAAATACTTGTATGTAGCTTAGCGTACGTATTTATGTAATACATAAATAAAATCCTGTTTAATATTTCTCGCCAACTGCTTGGAACGTCTCGCAGAGAGTGCCCTAGCGACCACGGTAACCATTCCGTCATTGCGACGATCTACAAACCCTGTATGCTTAAAGAAATAATAATTTTACTATCACTGATTTCCGTCTTGAGTCGAAATAAACTCGTACACAATATATTCAGTGATATAATAAAGGCACAATGTTTCTAAACATCAAGCTCCTTATTCACTAAAGTAAAATATGAATAAAACTAAAATTATTTTATGTATTAGCTTCATAACAATCTCTGGCCACGTTTCTTGCAATGCATTCCACGTAAGTGGAGAAATAATATCGCGGTTAGGCGAAACAACGCATGTAGCGCTGAACGGGGAAAGAGTGTTTGAACTTAGGCTACTCTTCCTCGAAGCAGAAGCTGTATAGTCACTTGATGCCTCGAACACTCGGCGCGTACGACCACCTGACGCATCAGCACATTTTGCCTCAGAAATGTAACATTTTATGATTTAGCTTTGTGCTGTTTTCGTACGAAGCTTTCGTATGCCACATATTACTATACTGTTTCATTATTGGTTGGAAAAATAGAGGGGCGAACTTCCAGTAAGCTCCTTTTACTCTTATTGGTTACAAATAAGCCTTGACCAGGCATTCACGCAGTTGGCCAGTGCCAGCAGCGCGCAGTAGCCCGTACCAGTCGTACGGTCACTTGTCGCTACGGTCACATGGCACCCCTCCATTCAGCAAATACCACTGGCCTGAGATCACCCATGAAACTCATAGTTACGTGAAACAATCCAGGATTTGCAACTAGTTCAAGCTCGCCTCTCAGACGACACAAAACTACCAAGATTGCCAAACTAGCCATTTGATACTGTAGCACTGTACTTCACGGGACCCTAACCACACAGTGCACAGGGCAAGCATTTTATTGTATTGGGGTCAGAGCTTTTCTCATGTTTGATATAGGCCTACGGTCTCAGCGGTACATGCGAAAGCAACATAGCCAAATTCCTAGAAACAGAGTTTTCCCTCTGTGGGGTTTTCCCTAGGTGCCTAACCGACAATGGCACACAATTTACAGGACACCAATGGCGAGACTTCTGTGAAGGTTGGAAAACAGAACACTATACTAAAGCCCATTACTATCCAGGGGGCAACCCCACTGAGCGGAAATATCAGGACTTGAAAACTTAGCCATGATTTGCATAGGAAAAGACCACAAAATTTGGCCATTACACCTGCCGGATGCTATGTTCTACCTGCGCACGTGCTTGAATGCTGCTATGGGGAAAACACCAGCCGAAATACCTCAGGGTCATAATATAGCTGATAGAGGAGAGCTAGCCTGCCCGGCAAACAAGCCAGAAAACGACACAGATCGACAGGCAAACGACTGGGAAGCAGTACAGCAGGTATGAGAACAGTAACAAAGGTAAATTCACTCCTGGTACCCACCACCCAACGACCACCAAGAGAACTGCAAGTGGAAGGACATGTCTATGTTTGTAAGCACCTGCAATCAATAGGCAGTAAGAACTTTTGTGCTGACCTAGCTGTGAAGTAGAGTGGACATTTTATTAACATTGCTTAACTAGGAGAGAGCAACTACACTGTCAAAATCAGTGCCAAGCACACCATAAAACTCCATTGCAATGACATCAGGGCAACAGGCGATGGGGTGGATTACGAGCTACACCCCTCTTCCTCTATGCGACAGCCTGATCTTGCCATCCCAACGATGGAGGGCACTGCCTTGATGCCCAGCGCACAGCTGCCTGACAGGGATAAAGCGGACTCCGAGGAAGAAGGGCCTATGGCAAGTACGAGCCTGCACAGGCAGGACTAATACCCAGCGGTAACACAGGACATGTCAGCCACGCACTCGACGCCCAGAGTCCAGATGCCCAACAGTGATCTGGGAGGGGCAAACGACGCCCTTGCTATCCTGGAAAAATTTCTCCAACCAGCAGCTCCAGCACCGCCTCTTAATTGCGAACTGTCGGTGCCTGGCATCATTATGTTGAACAGGGTAGCAGAATAAGACATGGGAGATGTATTGGGCTGCCTGCCTACGGCTTTGCTACCACCTACCAGCGTGTTACAGCCCTGAAGCACCAGCATGCCACGAGCGCCTACAGCAACTCTCACACTGCAGCTTCAAACCACACAAACACCCAGTGCCCAGCCACCCAGCAAGGGTTAGGTGCCGCTATTGAAGCCGGCTGGGAGGGTTCGCCTGCGGCACCTCTGTCGCCAGTCAGCGTGGTGTTACAGCCACCATGCGACGATCAACAGACATCACCCAATACTCTCATGAAAGCACCCTCGCCCGGCATCCCAACACCCAAAAGGTAAGAGTTAACAGCCATGGGAGGTCTAGGGCGACGCACCAGTCAGCACAGCACACTCACCGCCAGCCCTTAGCACTGCAGCCTTGACATCCCTTATCTGCACCCACGCTCGGCATCTACATTCCCAATACGGTGCCCAGAGACCAGGGGCGGGGAGAATAATGGTTGGCTCACATCAGCACCAGCCTTTGGTACAGTGTGTGACAGCGACAGCTACGACAGCGACGCTTCTGGTGTGCTGGGGTGCTATTCCCTGATGTGCTTCATGAGTAGGCAGAAGGATTGAGCATTGTCTTGTGCTCACGCCTGTGAGCAATCTAGACATATTCCCTCACGGAAAGCCACAGTCTGGTCATCTCCAACGTCACTTCATGCCACGCCAGTGTTTGTGGCCTTGATATCTCCGCACAGCCATGAAAAACGTAAATAAATGCGCCTGAATGTAGAGTGTGTTAAAGACGTCGCCGATCTTGCTTAGAAGTTGTCAATCTTTAGGCACCCCGCACAAGAGGCTATGTTCACTGACGAATCAGATGGCCACTACTAGTTATGTGGAAAACAAACAGTTGGCAGTCGAGAGCAGCGCTGCAAAAAAAAGTTTATAGGAAATGAGCAAACAAGAAACGCGTGGCAAGTGGCATTGGAGAAATGAATGCAAGGTAATCCTGGTAAATTATTAATATGTGTATCATACTGAGTTGANCGTGGCAAGTGGCATTGGAGAAATGAATGCAAGGTAATCCTGGTAAATTATTAATATGTGTATCATACTGAGTTGATTAAAAACCTTACATTGCACCTCTAATTAATTAGTTATTTATGCAGGCTAAATAATGTGTCTGTCCTAATATGAACAGTTCATGCAGCCATTCAAAATTATGTGGTTAGTGTTTAAAACATAGTGGGTAGGCACACATTACATTGTAGCACTTTATCGAAATTACACTAATAAAGAAATAATAAAAACTACAGCTAATATTGATGTTGGAAATATTACGTCGTAGTGAATTGCGTAAACATGTATGTAGTTGTAAAGATATTTGTACTGTAGGCAATAATACTGCTTCATAGATCACGGACGTTCCCTTACAAATAGATGTAATTCTTAATAATTGCCAAATTAAAATAGTGTAGTTAAGTAAATATTAATATATACGATGTTGGGTTGCTCTTGCCAGAAACATCTTATCCATTTATCAACCAAAAGGCAACTGAAGTACATTCTACCTAAAAGGTGGTTTTAAATTCCAGTTCCTAGTTAGATGATGTATCTTTCGCAGCACTGGGTTAGGATAATATAATATTTATTGCAGGCGTGTTATCTGTGTTTGTAGGCCTGCCATTAAAAAATATCNCGTGGCAAGTGGCATTGGAGAAATGAATGCAAGGTAATCCTGGTAAATTATTAATATGTGTATCATACTGAGTTGTTTAAAAACCTTACATTACACCTCTAATTAATTAGTTATTTATGCAGGCTAAATAATGTGTCTTTCCTAATATGAACAGTTCATGCAGCCATTCAAAATTATGTGGTTAGTGTTTAAATTACATAGTGGGTAGGCACACATTACATTGTAGCACTTTATCGAAATTACACTAATAAAGAAATAATAAAAACTACAGCTAATATTGATGTTGGAAATATTACGTCGTAGTGAATTGCTTAAACATGTATGTAGTTGTAAAGATATTTGTACTGTAGGAAATAATAATGCTTCATAGATCACGGACGTTCCCTTGCAAATAGATGTAATTCTTAATAATTGCCAAATTAAAATAGTGTAGTTAAGTAAATATAAATATATACGATGTTGGGTTGCTCTTGCCAGAAACATCTTATCCATTTATCAACCAAAAGGCAACTAAAGTACATTCTACCTAAAAGGTGGTTTTAAATTCCAGTTCCTAGTTAGATGATGTATCTTTCGTAGCACTGGGTTAGGATAATATAATATTTATTGCAGGCGTGTTATCTGTGTTTGTAGGCCTGCCATTAAAAAATATCNAGCACTGGGTTAGGATAATATAATATTTATTGCAGGCGTGTTATCTGTGTTTGTAGGCCTGCCATTAAAAAATATCCATACCTGTGTTTGAAGTTTTGATAATTATTAAACGTTTTCTTACATTTTCTATGTAACACGCAGTACAATTGAAATGCTCAGTAAATGCTAGATATGTATGCTAAATAGATTGTTGTCCAATCGTCATCATCAATAGTATTTTGTTAATGTTTTTAAGGGAATGCCGCACAACCCAAACAAAGGTAATTGGATGTAAGGAAGATGTGTGTGTAGATGCTACAGTGATTGTTTCTCATGTGCTCTTCAATACATTGTATTCAATGAGGTAAGACAATAGAAAATATAAACACACCGTGAAAACTTTAGGTTTTGAGGTGTACCAGTGTCACATGTATGTATGGTGTTAAAAAAAAACATATTTTGTCCACATCAGGTTTGCTATATATATATATATATATATACACACACACACAATTTTGCAGCTGTGATGTACAAAATAAAAAATTGGTAGCTGTATGGAGATGAACTGGTCACATGTATTGTGGGTAGTGAGGAAACCAAACGAAAACCAAAGTGACACCAACAACAATGATATAATTACCCAAGCTTTGAAACCGAGGGCTATGTTCTACTTGAAAATTTAATAATAAATTATTAGGTACCGTTCAATTTGAAATCTGTTAATAATCACAGGTGTATCACAAATACTTTGTGTCTGCATTACACACAGTCATGACAGATCCACAAGATTATCAACATAAACTAGTTAATGTGTATATGTAAAAATGCATGTATAACTATTTTTTTGGTTCCGTTTACATTCAAACTTTGCATATTTCTCAATGCCACTGGAATTTAATTCATGTACACAGTATATATTTATAGAGGTATGAAAATACATTTAAATATGTACACATGTGTGTAGTATAAAGCCATTTTCACAGTTTTCTGTGCTGCGTCAGTTTCAATGCAAATACATATGGTCAATTAGTATGAAGCTAGTATCTGTACATATTAAAAAAAGCACTAAAGAACCAAATAGTCTGCATTTTACTATACTAAATAGGAACATGTGACCATTTCGTGAACTAAAACTGCAAGTCTACAATGTAACTTNAGTCTGCATTTTACTATACTAAATAGGAACATGTGACCATTTCGTGAACTAAAACTGCAAGTCTACAATGTAACTTACAATGCTACATACACAACTAAGCTGAAACAAAAAAAAACAATTCATTAGCCTATGGTTGAACTCGATTTCATGATAACCGAATGTGACGCTAATGCTGGGGGTACAATTTATGTTACTATTTAAAGTATCAATTTTATATTCATTGTATAAGGACAAAATTAATACAGTAGAACCCAGTTGTTATTACATTTTCAGGAAGTGTGTAAAATATTATATTACATGCAGGAAAACAGTACAGGATAAGCTAGGATTGTCAGTGTTACATAAATATGGATAAAATACAACACAGATCAAGCATAATGCATAATACNAGTCTGCATTTTACTATACTAAATAGGAACATGTGACCATTTCGTGAACTAAAACTGCAAGTCTACAATGTAACTAACTTACAATGCTACATACACAACTAAGCTGAAACAAAAAAAAAAACAATATTCATTAGCCTATGGTTGAACTCGATTTCATGATAACCGAATGTGACACTAATGCTGGGGGTACAATTTATGTTACTATTTAAAGTATCAATTTTATATTCATTGTATAAGGACAAAATTAATACAGTAGAACCCGGTTGTTATAACATTTTCAGGAAGTGTGTAAAATATTCTAGTACATGCAGGAAAACAGAACAGGATAAGCTAGGATTGTCAGTGTTACATAAATATGGATAAAATACAACACAGATCAAGCATAATGCATAATACNACAGGATAAGCTAGGATTGTCAGTGTTACATAAATATGGATAAAATACAACACAGATCAAGCATAATGCATAATACTGAGTACCTTAAACATATAACTATAGTTGTCTTAACCAAAACTGTAGATTTTTCATGTGGCCTGCTGTCACATATAAATGGTAACTATGTTTACAGAAATCATGTTTTCATATTTGATACCATTGTGGGTGTACAAAATTCTCATACGGCTGATTGTGTGTGAGCGGTCTGAAAGTGAATTGTAAGCACTTATTTATTCCCTGCAATTTCTTCAACAATTTTACCTAGATCATGTGATGCAAAAATATCGTCAATGATATGAAATCCTTAAGATTACAGCATCATCAACTAATCCACATCTCCGTATGAATATGGACCATTATGTGCATTCTGTAAACTTGCCTACTCATCACCTGTTGGTCATGATCTTTTAATTATCATTGACATTCATAACAATTATACAAATACAAATATATGTACGTATGATACTGCTGTGATATTGTGTGTGAAATCCTATCTATAAGAAAATTTGCAAATTGTTGTATTCTATACAGGCATAATGTAACATGATTCTACCGTACCAAAATATAAAAACACGATCAAAATAAATGCTACATTAATTAGGTTCTGTGCACGTTATGGTGCAGAATTGCAGCNCCAAAATATAAAAACACGATCAAAATAAATGCTACATTAATTAGGTTCTGTGCACGTTATGGTGCAGAATTGCAGCTGGATATGAAATAGTAGCAGTTGTCTAAGCATGTTCCAAGCTGCTAACCATCGAAAAACTGCAGCAGTGAAAACAATGTACATAATTCTACAGTTCTTGAAATATGTGGGAAAATGTGTCGTATATTTTTTTAGCGTAATAAATACCTTGTGTAAAAATTTATATGTTCATTATTATTTCTTTATCTCCTCCATATAATATTTAAATAATATAAAACCTTCAAATAACAGAATTATAAAGTATAGTTAACATTTGCAGGAATGCATATCTTAATTTTAGTGTATTGCATTACATACAGTAAATCTTCTTTGCGTACAGTTATAAGCAATCACACTTATAAATAAAGGGATAAACATAATACCAGAACAAATTATTTATCTTGCATATGAGCATATGTATTATGTACATAGCATGTCTGGATTAAGTGTTTTAANCCAAAATATAAAAACACGATCAAAATAAATGCTACATTAATTAGGTTCTGTGCACGTTATGGTGCAGAATTGCAGTTGGATATGAAATAGTAGCAGTTGTCTAAGCATGTTCCAAGCTGCTAACCATCGAAAAACTGCAGCAGTGAAAACAATGTACATAATTCTACAGTTCTTGAAATATGTGGGAAAATGGGTCGTATATTTTTTTAGCGTAATAAATACCTTGTGTAAAAATTTATATGTTCATTCTTATTTCTTTATCTCCTTAATATAATATTTAAATAATATAAAACATTCAAATAACAGAATTATAAAGTATAGTTAACATTTGCAGGAATGCATATCTTAATTTTAGTGTATTGCATTACATACAGTAAATCTTCTTTGCGTACAGTTATAAGCAATCACACTTATAAATAAAGGGATAAACATTATACCAGAACAAATTATTTATCTTGCATATGAGCATATGTATTATGTACATAGCATGTCTGGATTAAGTGTTTTAANATACCAGAACAAATTATTTATCTTGCATATGAGCATA
This sequence comes from Clitarchus hookeri, assembly GCA_002778355.1. Lineage (NCBI taxonomy): Eukaryota > Metazoa > Arthropoda > Insecta > Phasmatodea > Phasmatidae > Clitarchus > Clitarchus hookeri. Next base: position 203,065 of record NQII01004851.1, read on the forward strand.
TGTATTATGTACATAGCATGTCTGGATTAAGTGTTTTAACACAGTTAAAACAACTTCCCAGCAAACATGAAAGATACGGGCCAGAATCGGGCTGGTGAAGGTTGTCCGACTAACTTCGGCCAGCTTATGCTGGCCCTCTGTTTTTGGCTGGAAGGCGGCCTATGCAAATATGGAACGGTGGCTGACTGTTTGCCGACAGTGTCAAAAATATCCTGGATTGGAACCGATAAAACACTAAATTGATACATTACTGTTGGCGGGTCTGTGGTGGCTAAACGTCGCCAAAATTCCGGGCCTGTGTCGGCTTAATGTCGCCACGATGCCCGGCTTGCGATTGCTGGATATCGCTACAATGTTGGGCATGCGATGACTGGATGTCACCACGATGCCGGGTCTGCAAGGGCTGGATGTCGCCACGGTGCTGGGTCTGTGAAGGCTGGATGTTTCTGCGGTGCCGGGTCTGTGGCGGCTTGATGTCGCAAGTGTGCCGGGTCTGTGGTGGCATGAGGTCCAGACAATAAGCAGAACGACCACGCAAAAAACTTTAATTTATTCGAATTACAATTTTAGTAAATATTATTTTCTCTTTATATGTATTCATTTCATTGTCTTTTCAACACATAATATGATATATAAATATTTTGGTTGCCGAGAGCGGGATCCAAACCTCAGAACCTTGCGTTGACAGTCCAGCATGCTATCCTATACTCAACGGAGTAAGTTCCTGATTTCATCCAGTAATTTCGAAAATATCACGACACAAATTATTTTTAAAGGAATGTATAAATTCCACAAAAAAAATTACAAATAATTTTAAAACCCCTAATATTTAACATTAATTTCTTCTGAGGATTGCAAACAAAAAATGTTTTGTTAATTTTTAATATATCTGTCGGATGGTTACTNTTAACATTAATTTCTTCTGAGGATTGCAAACAAAAAATGTTTTGTTAATTTTTAATATATCTGTCGGATGGTTACTTTTTCCAACTTTTTATGAAACATAAATAAATAAGTAATTTCACATCTTTAAATCTTAGCGCACGAACAATCAACATATGCTTAAGAATGTTTGATATCAAAAAAATATTATTTTTATGTTTGTACCAAACATTGTTCAACTTATATGAATTGTATGTAACGACAATTTTCTCAAATGAAATATGTACACTTAATATGTTTTGAATAATTAGATGTTTTGCGGCAGCCGGAATAACAAAGATTAAGTTGTACAAATAAAAACATTTTCAAAGTAAACAAAGCCATGGGCTACCACTTGACATATATGAAATCACCAAATATGAAGCCATTTATATAAATACATTTTTAAACATGAAGAAATTATTGCATATTTTTAACATTATTTTAACAAAATTCCATGTCACGCTCAATTTTCTGGACAAGCATGCCTAAGGGAGTCCAAATGACAAAATAGCAAATCTTTCTTTGCGCGATGTGCAGTTGCCCCTGAATTTGATACGTGTATCTGTCATCCTCTTTCAGGCGAAGTTCTCCCGATTCAAGACGACAGAACTTTATTTTATTTTGTTCTATTGCTTGTTGGGGAGTGACGTGTGACGCATTGAAAGGCCACTTGACCTCGACAATGGAATCACTGTCTATCAGACCATCTGGGGTAGCTGCTAACCAAGGCATATCTTTATCGACAAATAACCCTGACGCCATCAC
>NQII01004852.1:0-73474 GCA_002778355.1 Clitarchus hookeri
CTTCCCACAGACATTAGCATATTCCCTCTATATGCTCTTGGAGATTACATTTGCAGGGTACTGAGTACATGTCAGTTGTGCAGAAACCATTCTATAAGACAGCACTGAACCGCAACTATCCAAACCAAGTGAATTACACTGTTCATGTGAATGTGCACTTTGAAAAGTCAAGCTACTACACTTCCTCTGACTGACTAAGTTTTAATGCAAAAAGAATATATTCATGTTATGGGGGAAAAAATGTGTTAACAAAATTTTCAGCCTGTAGAAAAACCAAAGTTTATATCACAGTTTGATCACACAATTTAGACAATTCTGACAGCANACAAAATTTTCAGCCTGTAGAAAAACCAAAGTTTATATCACAGTTTGATCACACAATTTAGACAATTCTGACAGCAATTTGAGAGCTAGTTTTCCGGATATGTGCAGAAGATGAATATCAGCCTACCCCATCCTTAGTCTATGCAACTATGGGGAAAAAAAGCATCTTACAGCATGATGCATTCAATTGGTGGAGAGTGGTTCAGGTGGTTATTAGCATTGGAGTCATGAGAGCAGATGAGTATGGAGCAGCGCTGGAATGCAAGGGTGGGGGTTAATGGGAGATCTCCAAGTCACCTTGCTACCTAGTGGTATCATTTGACACAATTCCCATGTGTGAAAATCCGGAAGTGACCCTGCCAAGAATTGAACCTTGTTTGCCTTGGTGGCATGCAAGCACTCTAACCACTGCAGCCCCACATTTAGTTGGTGACAGTCAAAATGCTCTTTGTGTGTCCATTTTTTTTTTAAAATCTAAAACGACATGATTTATTTGAACTGTATTAAAAATGTGTTACTGTAAGACAGTGTTTTTATATTTAAAATTTTTTTAAATATTACAAAATTGTTTTGGGAAAAAATTAAAATCACATTATACTGTGTTTATGTACACTTGGAAAAGTTTTCTGAATATTGTTTTGTTGTGCCCACTAAATGGCTAACAATATTATGCAACATATGGCTAGTGATGCGAGATTCTTGTAGACATGTCGCGATGCAATAATGAAAATATCACAATTCAAGTGATGCATCATGCAAAAATTGTGAATCATCGTCATGCCACAATAAAAATTGTGAATCTTTGCAGCAATTAAAACTGCTATGGTCCATACCATATAAGAAGGCCACTTTCTGACAGTCAGTGAGTGGCAACTTTACCTATACGAAACAAACAAAGCGCCATTTACAAAATCCTGTATCAGCTGATGCACGAACGAACAAAAGTTAAAATTACGTTGGCTATTCTGAGTGCATTGCCGATGCACATCAGAAAAGCAGAAAATACGCGGATAAGAAAGAGTTCTTGCATTTATTAATACATTTTATTTTACAAGGTCACAAAACAATGGTTGTTAGTGTTAAAAACTAAACTTCGTGATAATGTAGTTATGTTTAGGTGATCAAAATGAAATGTACAATAGAACGATACGACGTGGAAAAGTTTTCTGAAGTTGTGCTAACTTCAGAAAGCTTTTTCGCGTCGTATCATCCATCTCCAACCTTGCTTTCAACACATCCGTGATATTAATTCCAAAAGCATACAGAAATATTGCATAATATTATTGAATTATTCTTTTTAATAATTTAAAGAAACTACAAGAATTTGAAATATATTTCCAGCCCTTAACATAAGAATTATCAACTTTAAAAAATATGCTATCTGTTGACCACCGTGACGTGCTGCGCGCTATCTATCGGATATTTTACGAGCTATTACCAGCCAGAAATGAACCTCTATCCTGCACGATACATAACGAATTTACAAACATATGTCAATAGTTATATTTTTCCACGAGCTCTGCATAATTTTTAAAGTAACATATATTTCATGTACAACTATTTGGAGTAAAAGTCATTTATATTCGGCCGGTAATCGTTCGTCTACGTAAATTATATGCCATATTGTTTTCTCGATTCCGTAGACACGCGTGAATAGTTTTTAAGCAATTCTAACGTTATTCCACGTCACATATTTCCAACTCGAATATATTAGCTATAACGTCCAAAGTGTAATAATAGATACAACAGACCGTCTCGCAAATTTTAACCCAAATTCACTATCTCGGACAAATTAAAAAAGAGTTAGCAAATATTTAATTATTTGCAACATTTTTATATTTTTACTTTTATAACCTACTTATATTTTTAGACAGATGTCGGTCTTAAAATATCTTAAAATTTGTTTAGCATTACAGTACAATGAGAAGTGGATTAGCTGACAGCGTGTTGATAAAAAATACAGCCCCGACGTGACGGACCAGCTGATGGCGGAAGGATATGTAGTCAGATGTAAACAGTGGTGCTACTTTCGCCAAACTGTCAAAAAGCGGCCTTCTTATATGGTACAGAATATACCTTTGTGCAGTGTTAAAAATGGTTAATTATAGAGCCACAATAAATATCGTAAAATATTGCGCAGCAATAAAAGTTGTGACATTTAACACTGCAATATAAATAGTATTATATAAAGCTGGTATAAAATTTGCACCATATATTACAATAAAAATAATGTCCCGCAGGGCAATAAAAATCATAATACATCACACTACAATAAAATTAAATTGCATTGTAAAAACACCTTTCAGAACTTTCACAAATCTATGCAATAGAAGTCACAATATGCTACTATAGTGCTTTGATTGCAAATACTTTTTCAATGTTGAAAAAAGAAGACTTCAAAAAATATTGTGTTACATGGTAAACATTTTGGCATTACATTAGTGAATACATGATTTTATTTTTAGAAGAAACTTTTGGAAAAAAATCGAAATCCGTAAAATGCATACATTTTAACGTAAGCAAAGTTTGCAATATTCAGTGAAGTTAGCAGCAAATTAGGATAAATTATTCCATATACAGCTTGCTCCATTTATCTTGATCACCCACAATAACTCCATACTGGGGCACCAAATGAAAAAGTGTTTCATACAAAAATTTTATAACTGGAAGGGGGAAATAATACTGTTGGGGATTCAGCCTTATAGTATTATTTATTAGTGAGATACAAGTACTAACATCAGTTTTTTTAAATGTTACCTTGTATCTATTGGTTAAAAGTTCAATGAAGTTCCTCAAGATCTATTTAAACATGTAGCACAAAGACTGTGCTACATGTCTTTGTGCTATAGACAAGACATGTCTCTATAGACTAGACATGTCTATAGCAGTTGTGGTATTCCAACAGCTAGTTGGAATACCACAACTGAAATTTGGTTAAAAAATGTAGAGCCTCAGACTTTACTTAACTCCTTTTGCAAGCACTCCGATAAGTTTCATTTTTTGAATCTTAACATGGATGGTGCAAAATATTTTGTGTAACAAGTAATGACTTCAAAATTTATACTGTTTTTTTTTGTGTTCAGAAATAACAGCTTTTTACTTAAGCTGACAGTGTCTACCAAAGGAACTCAAAATGAGCTCAACTCCGGGGAAATAGAATTTTGCAGTATGAGCTAGCTCCTTTTATTGTAAAAGAACATAAGCTACAATTTCAAAAGAATTTCTGTGCCACTGGGTATTTGAACCAAAGATTTTATGGTGTATTCCTACACTCCCATGGCTTACTTATGGACGTGCAACTGAATGGTGACCTTTGAAGCTGAGGTGGTTAGGGCATTTCCTTCAAAACATGAATTTCTGAGTTCTTCCCAAGAAGGCTGTGGATGAGTGTGCAGTCTTAGATGTAAGTTCCAACTAGTTCATTGGCCTACCAACAAACGCTAATAAGACCAACAAAATTTAAAAAAATACAAAGGAATGCATAGGCATTGGGTTTGGCAATGGGAAGTGCAAACAGTCTACACAACATTAAAACCATTTTTAATTTTTGGGTTGTTTCAAACATACAAACTGTTAGCAAATACAAAATTGGCAACATTTTTAAAATTTTCCTAATGACATGATGCAATTGGGGGTACAGTTGCACCCCCTGTACTCTGCCCTCTTCTCCTGTGTATGCCTGTGGATGAATGTGTCCACAACACACTGCGAGCTTCACTCATACTCACCTCTGTTCTTCCAGCCTGTTGGCGGACATGCATCGGTGTGGGCGCTACGCTCTGGGGCTGGCACTCGACATGATCCCCATCTCGACCTGCGACTCGGAGCAAGCACCCGACCTGTACGTCACGTGCCGCGAGGACGTCACCTTCCTGAACCAGGAGTCCTGCTGCCACACCAACAACACCCCTGACTGGACCTCCAACGAGCAGTGTCGGCGCAAAATGACGGATCTTGTGCAGGAACTCATTGAAAAGGGTGACCTGTGACCTTTGCATTCCACCTACACAATTTGTAATGTGCCAAAATTTGTAACGTATATTAATGAACCACTTTCAAAAAATCATCAAAATGCCATACAGCATTAATTTAAAATGTTAAAATTGTAATAATATACATAGTGAATAATGGTTATGGTAAGAACTAGTTTTGATCAATGTCAAATGTTTTTTTTTTATATACACACTCATTTAATATCTGTGCGTCTGTATGACTGGTTTGTGTAACTTTGCAAGTTAAACTCTTGTCTCAAAAGACTAAACATCATCTTAAGCAACTAGAATCCTGAAAAATCTGACTATCTAACTGCTGTTTCTTGGAAGATTTCAAAAATAATTTCTGCTTATGATATATTTTGAATATTTATGAAATATATAAATGAATAACTTAAACTTGACTACCATGTAAAAAATGTGAATGTTGATCCCCAATAATGCAATATTACATTGTGAACCACACACATTTTTATAATTAATTAATATTTCTGTACTTTAAATTAACTGAAGTAATTTTCAATTTAGGCAATTTGAATAATAACTACAGGCAAAAAAATTGGTGCTGTAAAAAAGTTATCAATATGCACAAAATGGAAAAATTGCATTAACATATACTCCAGGGCTATTCAGTTATCTTTCCCATTGGGTCATTGACAAATAATTACAATGCTTGGTGGGCAACACACAAAAAAATTTCTGTACTTGCTAAAAACAAGCACTAAGGTTTTGTGATATTTATCCTAATTTATTTGTAGTGGTACAGAAATATCTTCGACGACTAGTTTCCAAAAAATCCCTTACACAAATAGAAAATATTTATAAGTGCACACTCGCTTATTAAAAAGTTGTGACTCACTTGTACAAAGGCAGTTTATTTATGTGAAGATGTAATAAACAAAATAATACATAGTTTTTCACTAGTAATATTTACAGTTGGTGTTAAATAATGTAAATTGTATTGAAAAGTATGTATTAAAAACAAAAAATCACTGATAAAATATTTTGTTAGCGGGCCAGTCTGACAAGCCCGGCGAACCACATGGACCTGCAGGCCGCTAATTGAATAGCCCTGTAATATTCTGAATAAGGTATTGTAAGCCTGACTATTTTCACTTTCGTAAGTTTATCAATTTTTACAGACATTTGTATACAATCACAATGTTTTGTGAAACAGACAATGAAATAAAATTAGTGACGGTAACAAAAAATATTATTACTTTTTTTTTTAACACATCCCTACTGTATCTGATTTTATCAGTTTTTTTGCCAAAACTTCTATTTTAGGAGTTTTATCAACATTTCTAGCACAAAAGAGCATCATAATAACTTCTAAAACTTCTTAAATTGTTACACATATATATGTGTATATTTAAAACTTCTTAAATTGTTACACATATATATGTGTATAATTGGGCGGCTCTTAACAGTGATGTCTGGAGAGGTTCTGGACTATTTTATGTATAAATTTTCCATCTCAGCTGGGTTGCATGTTGTCTGGTGACAATTACATTGTACAGGGTTTTATGTTGCACAATAAACAGGACCAGATCATAGAGGGCTCCAAACGACTTAACTACTGAATCCGTTCATTAATTCTTAATTATTTTTTAGTTTAGGATTTAACAATTACTGGCTCAACCTCCTCACAAATATATGAGTGACATTAACTATCACTACCACTGAAAATGCCCCAAAAACCTCGAAGCACCAGTGTAGTCTTGGGAAATGCCAACCAGTAGGTAGTGAGACTATGCTCCTAGACTAGCAGAGTTACCTGCACTATGAAATGAAAGTCTGTAGAAAGATACCTGGTCGCATTTGACTATAGAATACCAGGCAACTGTTGGTGCAGTTAAGGATAAGTTCTATGACCTGCCAACCCTACCCTCCCTGATTTTGGAAATGCTTGTAGCACAGGGATGGGTACTATGCTGTACCAAGGAAGGTCCTACGGTGATTACAGAGTGATCAACTATGCTAGCATTGCACTAAAAAGATTTGCGTGGAGAGAGGGGAGTATATCAACGCCAATGAGAGGAGAGTCTGGCAGTAGTATGGGCTAACAACAAATACTGCCACTACTTTGGAGGCTTGGCCACTCATTCTGCGCACTGATAAGACCCTACTATGATTACAACTACTGAAAGTAGTACACAAAATACTGACGTTTTTACTACAAAAGTTATTATTCACAACTGAACATTGCATGGTGAAGTGTCATGCCACCCAGCTAGATCAGCAATGCAAAATTGTTACAAAATACTGTCACCCAAACTAGTATCTCATGTGAACCCAAAGGTGTGTATGCAGTAGTAACCGTACCATGTAACATAACTTGTAATTATGTTACGTTGTTACAGCCCGAGTTTACAACCCATTCCTTAGAATGTGACGGCAAGGCGTTCCTTTGTCACTTTTGTGAGGGCAATTGAGGTACATAGATATGCAAATGGCTGCAGCAGCACACATTCATCCACACTATGCACTAGAAGAAGAAAAAAGCCACCGTGGTGGCGGCGGCAAATATATAGAGTGATTAAAATTCATTAGCCAGTAGCCACTTTGAAATTCCAGAAGACTACACAACTGACCTCTACACTGTACATGGGCACACACACCGGAAACACGTCAAAACACCATTTGCCAATCAGAACCTGGTAACCTACTTGCCAGCCAGCAGCCCAGCCAATAGGAAACCTTAAACAACACGCAGTAGCTAATCAGCACAAGTATTGTACCCAGAGACTCGTGCAGCCAATAATAGAATGGGTATGCCAACATAAAACTGCCCTGTAATTTTGCCTGTTTGTATTTATGTAATGTGTACTGAAGGACCACTTTTTGATAAGTTACGTGGTTACAGATCTTGTGTACGCACCTTGACAGGAATTATGAACTGCAGGTAGTGTCCCAAGAGTGACAGCAATAGGGGAAAACCTGCCTCCGAATGAGTTGAAGAGGGATAATGAACACCCAACAGCTGAGATGCAGTATGTTACTGGCTGTGCACCCAGGGATATGAGTCTTTATGGAGAAACATTCTGAATTGTACAAGAAGGACAAGGTAGTAGCCACTCTGACAAGGTTGCATAGGCACAGCCATGGGGCAGACCAGGTATGCACAGGACCACCCATTAGGACAGTGTTCTCCACTGTGGCTTACAATCCACCAAGTACATGATAAACATTAAACTATGTAATGGCATTTTAAATTTATGTTTGTTAGTGTCATTCAGGGTGTCCACTGAAATTCCATTTTCAAATTCCCCGACTTTCCAGGCAGTATTTTACCATTTTCCCTGAACTTTTTCTGAAATACTTAAAAAGAATACCATATTTTTTTCACCACCGATAGAACAAATATACCATCANTTCCCTGAACTTTTTCTGAAATACTTAAAAAGAATACCATATTTTTTTCACCACCGATAGAACAAATATACCATCAATGAAGATGCATTAAATTACACTGCAACAGACCAAGCAAACATGGCCAACATTAGATTCAGTCCATCAATATTTCTCACGATACATGCTCTTGGCTTCACAAGAGTGCCCATTGCAAACACACAAATACTTTATTTTGTACATGTAGGCCCTATGTCACTTGGCAAAGATTTATTATTGCCAGTTCACAAACTTAAAAATCGAAATTTTAAAATGCTTATACTCATAATTAAATTATCCTGTATTCACACAACCAACAATTTTTGCAGAGTAGCAATTATTCAAATTTTCTCTGACCCAGGTGAAACTTCCTTGATATTTCCCTGTCACATGAAAATCCCTGACTTTTCACCTGTTTTTGCTGTGGGTGGACATCCTGTTCATTGTTTCTGAGGAAAGTAGGTTACAATGTTCTTGGATTTAATATCCCAGATACACATGGACAAAGATACCACAAACAATTGCAGGCTCAACTATCTGAAGCATAGATTTCACAAGCAGGTGTCAACTAATCATTGGCTCCTTGCTGCCAATGTGTGAGGAAGTTGTTGGGTCAACATTTTGTTGCGTGTTTATTATTGGCTCAGAGTCTTCCAGAAGGTGACTACAAAGTTGTGGACCAAATGTAATAGTAATACAAACGATTGAAACCCATGAATTCTCCAGGTCTCTATCTGCATGCCACACTACAAGTTAAAGGGTTGCCTTCAGGGTCCGTGGAATGGGACCACCTGTCACCAGGATTCTGGCCACGCCAATACAAGGCTGGTAAGCAAATATACCAGGCAGAGAAGCTGTAGATTCCAGAGATGAGAAACTCACTGGTCAAGGAAACTGTACTTGAGAGTTGGCTAAGTGTGTGGTGGGCTGGAGTCAATCAGGAAATGTGTGCATGTGTTGGAAACTGCATGATGTACACCATCCAAAATAGACAATCGGACACTAACTTGTCCCACAAACCTGCAGGCTTTTGCTGGACTTAGCACACGACCTCATGGCTCCCAGTCAACTAAATGTGACCAGTTGTCACTTGCAAGCCACGGAAACAGTGCCGGCTATCAAAATACCCGCAAACAAATAAGAATTGCAAAAAGTTCTGGGGTTTGTAATTTAGCAGAGGAAATTTTTTGCCAAATCTGGCTATCGTCATTACTCCACTAAGGAGAGTTCCTAAATAAAATTAGTGAGTGGCAATGGTAGCAAGTCTACTCTCAAGTGTTGTCACACATTAAAGAATTGATTAACACAACTCCTGCATTGGGGATTTTTAACTTTGCAAACGGCCATACATATCTCATCTGTGTGATACCTCTGAAGAAGGTTTGGACTATTGCCTGATTTGTGATGGACAGCTTATTAGCTTAGCCTCTCGAAGATTGTCACCAAGAGAGCACAATTGTGCCCATGGAGAGAGAGTGCAACCCACTATTGCAGGAAATGGTACATTTGGTAAGTATGTTTGGAAACAAAACAGGTTTCTCCAGACAGGAAGGTGCAGTTCAGAAGTGAAACAGTCGAGGACACACTGCTCAATGAAGTAATACAAAGCAGGATGGCCTGAACACAAATGAAACCTACTTGTGCAAACAGAAGCTGTTTTTTAACCAGATATTATTCACATGTTGATAAAGACATTATTGTTGATAAAGTTCCTTAATTACTAGTTGTTGTGCTGTACACTTTGAAAGAAGTCATGCTCAAGTTGTTACATGAAAAACATTTAGGCATTTAAAGAATGAAGTCATTGCCAAGGCAGATGTTTAATTGGTGTAAGATGTCGAGTGATATTGGACGAATTGTAAACAATTGTGTGCTGTGTTAAAAACTGTGCAACCAGTGCCCATGCTGTACTAGAGCTACCTTTAAGAAAACAGGGATGAATATTTGTGACTAGAGGAAGAGAATATCTTGTATTAGTGTATACAGAATCATGGAAAAAGAATGGTACAATTAAAAAAAATCACAGCTTCGAAACTATTTGCCTGATTTAGTTGGTTATTGCACCAAAATGTACATGAAGGTTCTAAGTTTTTGCCTACCTCAAAAGTTTTCTATGTGCACTCCATTTGTAGGTCTGCTTATGCCCAGGCTATATTAGACTTCCATCCATGTATTCTGAAGTACTGTTGGTGTTATTGTCTCCATGGCAGCAGTGATTCTATGATGCAAATGCTCCAAATCTCAGATATTCATAGTGTAGACGATGTTCTTCACATATCCCCGGAAGAAAATGTCTAGAGGGGTAAGATCAGGCTTCTAGGAGGCCAACTGAGCACATGTAGGCTCCAATGCAGCGATTCTCCAGCTTGATGATAGATTACACTCTTTCCATTACTTCTCTTAATGTCCTTAGTATGAGGGAATACATACAACTCTAGCATGTCCAGATAAATATTGCCTGTAACTGTTTTTACAGGGAACATGAAAAGCCCTGCAACTCTATTATGCATCAACCCACACCAGACATTCAGTTTGGGAGTGTGTTAGATTGCTGCAGTCCCCAAATTCTGCAGTTATGACGATTAACTCTCTCATTAATGTGAAAAGTTGCCCTATCATTGTAAAGAACCTAATTTGCATAATTTCTTTCAATGTCTATTTTGTTTAACATGAAAGCAGCGAATGCAAAATGTTTGGGCCAATCTTCCAGCATAATTTCATGCCTCAATTGAATCTTGTAAGCATGCAATCTCAAATGTTCATGAAAAACATTTTGTACAGTAGTTTTTTTAATGTCAAGCTCCAAACTGTGATGGGCAATTGACGTTCTATGGCAGTGCACACAAGATAGCCTAAACTGTTCCACCTTCTCTTCAGAAGTTCTTGGCCATCCTGGTGATTTTCGTTCCTGTAAAGTACCAGTAGCACGGAAACTTTTAACCCTCTGATTTGGTACACAATGTCCCCAATTCTGTCACCTAAAATTATGTTGAACAATCACAGCAAACTTGAACTCTGCGGGCCACAGAACGCATTGTGCTTTTTGCTGCATGGTTGCCATCACACTGGGAGGTTGGTGTAGATACCAGATGGTGCGCTCGCCCTTGCTACACCCTCAACTTCAGTGTGCGACTTTCATATACCCCTAAAAATACTTCGATCCTTCCTGTACAATTTTGTGCAAGAATCAACTAAATAGGTCAAATACTTATGAAGCTGTGATTTTGTGAAATTGTACCATTCTTTTTTGATGAGCCTGTATGATTATTCCAAGTGGTATGAAATATTGTTTATAAGAAGCAAGAGACATGATTCAGACAATGAAAGCCTTGTTCAGAAAATATGGTGTACTACAAGGGCGGTAGTGGCCAACATGTTAAAGTGTTCAAGGCAAGTATATTAGCTACCAATAATGCTACTACATTACAGAAATACCCCACTGTCATGGGTTCATTTAACACCAGCTCAGCTGCTAATGAGTCAGGAAAAAATTGCCTATGACGCAAAAGTTGCTTCATCCACAACTTGACAAAAATGTGGGTAGTACAGTAACAAAGAATTAGCTGAAAATTAAAAGACCCAATGACCAACAAATAAGGAAAAAATCAGTGTTCCATTCACAATAAAAAGTTTTAGTTGTGGAAAGATGGGCAGTGGGCATTAGTGGAGGTTGTGCAGTGGTCATCAATTTGTAGGTTGTATTGGGGGAAAGGTGAGAACAATAGTCTAATTAGAAGAAATTAATTCACCACACATGAAGGTCTCACATCAATCCAGAAGTTCATGCAAGAAAGTCTACCCTGGGTCCTAATTATAAAGGGTTTCCTGAAGACGAGGTGACTGATCAACCTAGGAGCAGCATTGCCTCACAAGAAATGTTTGATGAGAGAGTAATTGTGTTACTTATGATGAGGTCCTGGCAGATGGTGTGGATGAGGTCGAGTGATCATCCAAAAACTAACATTTAAGAAGGAAAGCAATGTGAGTCTTGATAAAGTAAATACTGGCTGCAAAGGGCAGCCAGGACATGGCTGTAATGTGATGAATTTAGATATGAGGTTTGAGATAAAATTTAAGTATAAAAATACAATAGTGCCTACTCACCATCCTGTTCATGTTAGGCTCATGAGATGTGATCAACATAACACCTATCAATCTGCTGCTTGACAAAGACCCTGTGCAGGCCTGGAGACTACCAATGTGGCCAGCAGATCCAGGGAAGAACTTGAATCCTCTCCGACATGTTTGGGTAACTAGACGCGTCCACACTCCAGCAGCAGACTATGTCATCTTGCCTTGCATATTACTTTCAAAGCAATCCTTGCCCCTGCTAACGTAATTCTTTGCTACCATCCACATGAGCGATCAGTCATTCCCAACACTCGCCACTGTTGAAAACAGAAAATTGTTACCTCACACTCATTACACTTGAAGTACCAGTGTTTGTGTTAGCTCTGCCATAACAGGTAACAGTATACAGTAAACTCTAGTTTCTAAGAGACCCNTTGAAGTACCAGTGTTTGTGTTAGCTCTGCCATAACAGGTAACAGTATACAGTAAACTCTAGTTTCTAAGAGACCTCTGGAATAGCAACCCTCTCAAAAAAAAAAACCCTTTTTTTGGGGAACCATGACAAAAAATTTAATTGAAAATGTTTTTCCGATAACGACCCCTTTAAAGTAACAACCCTTTTCCTGGGAACCATGGGAGGTCTTGGAATCGAGAGTTTAGTGTATTTTGGACATAAATATCTTGTCCGACTACAAAACTGGAAATAAATTGATACATAATCTGGTCTATAACTAAGAGCAACAAAATCAGTCAACATGAAAGCACAAGAATAGCTCATTAAACTGTATATGACAAAAATTAAAAACAACTGCCTGACCTGAATGTTGACTTGATTATTTGAAGAATTATGTTTTCATGGTTTTTCTGCCCTGCTCACTATAATTTGATTGTTACGGCTGACAACCAGCCACACCACAATCTACTCATGACTGTATTTGGAGAAACTGGATTTGTCTACCACAAATTGCTCTCTTGTGCTCACAGCTCAAGGGTGTCGCTTGAAGCAAGGAAGGCAAGATTCTGTTGCTAACCTTGATGTACTGTGAAGTTTGACTGGGAGTACATGTGCAAACATCCCCTCGTTTTCTTCATTGCCTAGCACTCACACAATCGGGCCAGCAATAAGTCCGATGGGTCTTTCAATCCATTCTTGAAGACTGATGAGTCACAAATGGTTAAAAGACCTAGGACTACCAGCTATCTTACCTTCAAAGTGGAATATTATTTCTTAGCCACATTTCTTCCTGGGCACAACGGCTAGATGCATTCCTTTTTTCTAGATTAGTAACATAAATTGGTATTACTTACATTAATTTATACTTCAATCACAGATCTGCCAAAACTACAATGGATTCTCTATGTACCGAAAATGCATTTTCTTGAAAATGGCATCCACGGAAAATTTTCAGTGGTCCTGGAAAAATTCATATATTATAAAATATGATAAAATTATTCATATACTGTTTATTGAATATTGGCATTGACAGAAAATCTGTTAGTCCCATCACTAGATTTCATACAATGACCATTTGTACATTGAGCATTAAATATACCTAATCATGTGATCTCAGTTCTTTAACACAAAGATGGGACTTCTCCTCAAGTCATCAAGACCCAACAACTCGAAGATGAAGACATTTCAAAATGAATAATACCTAGAAGAACCAATGCCGCAGAGGACGGCCACGCTGGTGGGGTGGGGAAAGGTGCACTACGTATGGCCTACTGCAGGTACCACTCCTTGGTACTGCAAAAGTGCTCTCTGGTGCACCGCTATACACCTGCACCCATGGCAGGCTGTCCACCTAGGCACCTTCTTCCTTCTCTCGCCTCTTATCTGTTTCATGTCTACTGGGTTCATGGGAAGGGGCATGCCCAATTGTGCATTTCCCCGTCCACTACCTCCCGCACCCCTGGTTACAAACAAAATATGCCAGTGCAACCAAGGAAATTAATCGTACCTCACCGGTCTCCCTCTTCTAGCGTTTCAAATAACCTTTTCATAAAGCTTATGCTTTCCTATCCTCTGTTCTAGTAGAATTCTTTTCCTACTTTATAAATTGCATGTAATTTTGCAATTCTTTTCTGTCGAGAGGTTTTTATGGTGTATACGCCAGTTTTACCCTCTCCCTTTGTAATTCAAGTTAAGTTAGCATGGGAGGTAAACATGATGCCAACTGTGGCCTTGTTTGTCCAATCACAGTAAAACCACGAGCATGTTCTTTTGAGTTTAGTAGATAAATTTGGCCTGCTCTTAACATTGAGGTCTTGAAAGTTGACGAGGGTGATGCAAGGCGAGTATGGAGCAACATTGGAATGAAAGGGTGGGGAAACGGAAGATTCTCGAGAAAACACGCCGAACAGCGGTATCGTCCAGCACGATTCTTCCATACGAAAATCCTAAAGCGACCCTGCCGGGAATCAAATCCGGTTTGTCTAGGTGGGAAGCAAGTAGTCAAACCACTACATCACTGCAGCCGCAGCCGCTGTGAGTCCGCGTAGTTAGAATTTCCTGTATACCTAGGCGTGTAGGACTCAGCCCTGAGACACACTTAGGTCCCATTCCTACATAAGACCTCCAACTCTCCTGGTTTTTAAGGTAGGTTAGTAAAAAAAAAAATGTCAGTTCTTAATGACACACGGTTATCCTGTCAAACCTCTAACGCAGTCACAGACTCTATTACAGATCGCAGAAATTTTATCAAGATTATCCATTGCTCAAAATAGTCGCACCGCACCTACCATCAATGTAATATTTCAAAGCAAATTGTTTCCCCTCAAAATGCTACGCAATAAATTTTAACCAGTAATTATTTTTTACAAAGATGTTTTCTTTTGCGTTTAAAGAACTATTTTTCATAAAGTTTGTGTTTAATTGTGTCCAGCATAATTCCAACACGGTTTAAAACGAAATATTAATTTAACTCAATAAGCAGTATCTTAAAAACAAAATTATACATCTAGAATTGTATACTTGACCTCCCCCTTGTCTCCAAAAGTGGTTCAAACATAGAGCAGATTGTAAGTATTGTTGCGCATGGACCCTTCCCTCCTTCCCGCGCCAGGAGAGTGGCTGTCCTTGCTGCATCAGGGGGGTTGGGTAGCTGCGTTTGACCCTCCCTGGTCCTTCTCCTGGGAGGATCCACTATGTCGCCGGAAGGGTGGGAAAGATTGATGCTGACATGAGTTGGCACCACTCCTCCCCTCCTGCTAGAGCAGTCGGCTGTGACTGTTGCAGACACGTGAAGAATTTTCTTGCTCAAGCGGTGGCCCCTATAAATAGCGCTGCATCCAGAGGCGTTGGCAGTCTATGGTAGCAACCTAATGAAGTGAGGCAATTAGTGACCGAAGACTGCGGCAGGCAAGTGTGCGCTCAGCGGCGACAAATGAAGCACGCAATTGCTGCATAGTGAGTTGCTCGACAAGCAGAGAGAGATGTATGGGGGTGTTTGGGATGCACTAGAACATTCAAGATGGGAAAGACTGATAACATCTGGAATTGAAATAAGGTGGGACTTGAATGGACGAGTGATGCCAACTTTAATCTAAATACCGGAACTGTCACATAGCAAATATATAATATCAATAGTAATTCCATACGTGTTAGAAAACTGTTTATACAGACTGGTTTTAGGTGTTTTATTGTGTTAATTTTCATGAGGTGAAGGACGATTATGTAAATACTAGCTGTAAATAGCAAATTATAGCTAATGTTATAGTAGGAAGTTTGGAGTACTTGCCTTGAACTGTTTATAAATAAAATTACAAAATTGTTAGTTTTTTTTTTTTATAATTAAGACTTTCCCTTAAAGAACGTGGCTAAGCCCACTGACTGTAAAATTGAAACACTGGTGTCAGAAGTGCGACGGAGGCATTTTTATTGAATTAATTGTTTTGTAAATGAAGTTATAAAGCAGTAGGCTGCAAAATTAGTACATATTTTCTAATGTTAACTAGGAGAATGTCGGCAGATATGGAAGCACTGCATACTTTAATTAAAGGACTAAGTGGCCAAATAAGTAATGTGAAGGAATCTGTAAATAGTCAAATTAGTAGTGTCAGGGAACGTGTAAATATTCAAGTATGCAGTGTTAACTGGTAGGTACGAAAATAGATAGTGTGAACAAACATGTGGATATAAAAATAAACAGTGTAAATGAAAATGTGGACCAAGATGGGAGGNGAAAATAGATAGTGTGAACAAACATGTGGATATAAAAATAAACAGTGTAAATGAAAATGTGGACCAAGATGGGAGGAGATATACAGTCTGGGCACTACAGTCAAGCCCCATTACTGTACGACTAGGGAGCTCATGTGCCACGACGTCTGGCGCAAATATATACTTTGGCCAACAGTGCTGATGATGCCCTCACCTATACTTGTTCTCATATTAGCCATTTTATATCTACGCATACATGTACGCTCGTGTGTTTAAGAAATACTACCATAGGCAATCTTTTCCGACTGACTGAACTGTATTCTAGAGCCCTTTTGCTGTGCTTTTCATCAATAAGTGTGAATGATAAACACATTCAGTACATGGAAAATGGACACCAAGATAAAGTGACAAAAATTTTAGCATCATAACAGGGAAAAATTGTAGACATGCTATGGGTACAATAGATATTTCAGTCAAGTCAATGTGAGTTAGCTCTGCAGTTTATAAAAGATTATCTTGATTTACTGGCAAGTCTGTTAAATTTTCCTTCTCAAGCTTCCTTTCTCCAGTTCCCACATTGTCATTTGAGCTCCAATGACAAGATTTTGACAGCCAGAGTATGACCATATACAAATCCTGTATCAGTTAATGCATGAATGAATGAAAAGTGTAAAGCATGTTGGCTATTCCGGCAGTTTTGTCGATGCATAGACCAAGGAGAAATACACTGGCAAAAATGAGTTATTAAAAAAATTATGAACATAATTTATTTTATATGGTATAAACAGCTATTTTTAGAGTAACAAACTAAACTTTGTAATAAAACAGTAATGTGTAGTGTTTCAACGGTTCAGTACCTTCCTATGGAAGCATCCTAATAATTGGCGCTTTTCTGTAGCTAAGTATAATTGGGCGTTGCCTTACAGCAATACAATGCATGTTGTGGAAAGTCCAGGTCGTTTTCTGTGGATTACCTCCAGCATCCGCCCCAGTGTGGGACAATAACTGGCAGCATTCACTGTCACTTGTTGAGNGCCCCAGTGTGGGACAATAACTGGCAGCATTCACTGTCACTTGTTGAGAAAATAAACCAGAAACATGTCCTTGCAGTCCCAAAAGACAGTTGTCATAACTTTCTTCACAGATGGAGCTGTTCCGAATTTCTTGGAAGGTGGCATCTATATGCGTTTCCACGACCAGGATGCTTCCTTATCTAAAATGTCATAAAAGCAGCCATGCTTCATCCCCTGTATCAATACAGCGTAGGAACAGCACTCCTTCCTCATGAAACCGCATCAAAGGCATGAGAGAGAATCCCATCCCAGTGGCTTTCGATCTTCTGAGGGTTGCCTTGGCACCCAGCGGGAGCACATCTTTCAGTAGCCCAGCTGCTCATGAACGGTATTGTGCACACAGCCCACTGAGATGTTGAGTTCTTTAGCAACATCTCCAAGTTGAACGCGACGATTGTCCTGAATCACACCTTCAATATGGCACAAATTGTCANCATCTCCAAGTTGAACGCGACGATTGTCCTGAATCACACCTTCAATATGGCACAAATTGTCATCTATAGTGACAGCGCTTGGCCAATCACATCATAGCCCATCTTGCAGTTATCAAATAAAAATGTGCACCATACCCACACCTATTTCTATGACATAACATTAGCGTACACGTTAACTAGTTGATAAATTTCAGTTGGTAAGGTGTCCCTTGAGACACAAAAGTCTGATCACACTGTACACTTCCACGTTTGGCCATGTTTCTGTGGACACAGCCATCTTACAACAAATGTTGCCACGGTCTGACGCAACATATATGCCATCTAACTGACATGTGACAAAGCTGCAGTTNGCATCAAAGGCATGAGAGAGAATCCCATCCCAGTGGCTTTCGATCTTCTGAGGGTTGCCTTGGCACCCAGCGGGAACACATCTTTCAGTAGCCCAGCTGCTCATGAACGGTATTGTGCACACAGCCCACTGAGATGTCGAGTTCTTTAGCAACATCTCCAAGTTGAACGCGACGATTGTCCTGAATCACACCTTCAATATGGCACAAATTGTCATCTATAGTGACAGGGCTTGGCCAATCACATCATCGCCCATCTTGCAGTTATCAAACAAAAATGTGCACCAAACCCACACCTATTTCTATGACATGACATGACATTAGCGTACACCTTAACAAGTTGATAAATTTCAGTTGGTAAGGTGTCCTTGAGACACAAAAGCCTGATCACACTGTACACTTCCACGTTTGGCCATGTTTCTGTGGACACAACCATCTTACAACAAATGTTGCCACGGTCTGACGCAACATATATGCCATCTAACTGACATGTGACAAAGCTGCAGTTATCTGCTGTGGCCTGGCAGGAAATTCAAACAAGAGGAGAAATACGACTCATGAGAGCTCTTGTTAACTTACTTTTAGAATCGCCCTTGTATTTTACTTGTAATCTTTGGGCCGTTGCCACGACTTTCGAGTTTGCCTTTCGTGCATCTGCTTTTTCGCCCCTTCCACTTCAACCACCACTTCTGCATAGGAATCATTTTTAAACAAATAATATGTTGCCTTTGGTGCTGTGGTTGATTTATAATTAATCTCTCGTGTTGCAAACTTTAACATTCACTGCTGCACTTTAGTTTCTTGTTGGCCAATGCAGTTAACAAGAACACACTACTTTTAATTGAGAAATACTTTTTAATATGAATGAAAGTGTGCTGTCTGACAATTCCCCCAAACTCCTTATTTACAAGATTAACATATATGCTGCAACATTTAAACTGCTACTGCATGATAAGAACCACAATTACTCTATCATTAAAGATGTTAAATCAAATTTGCCATCTATAAGAAAATAAACATAGCGTCACATTTTCAACTCTATAACCTAGCAATATTTGAGACAGAAGTTCATCTCTAAACACCCTAAAATTTGTTTAGCAGCTAATGTATACTCAAGCAATACAATGACAAGTGGATCAGTTAATAAATGACAACCTGTGTATAAAAAATATGATTGATACTTGACCCACCATCTGATGCGGAAGGATGCATAAGCAAAAAATAAACATTCGTGCTGATTTCACAGAATTGTAAAATATTGTCATCATAGTCGAGAGCCATCAATCCTTGTTATTTTCCTTTTCTGCACCTTCCCTTGGAATCCTCCAAGTTTTATTTTTAATATTCTCTACTTTTTGTTCGATCTCCTGACAACACTTCTGGTTACCGACAGATCAGGGAATCGGACTACGAAGTCATGTCCCAAAGAAAAGGATTCAGTCTGTTTACAACAAAGAGTGTAATTTTGGATCCAAAAGATGAGTAATTCTAGGCTGCGCAATTCAAGATTGCGAGTGTGTGGCTGTCCTGAATATTACCAACACAAAGGTAAAACACTCTCCAACACCTAGCACCTAAAACAAGAAAAGTGGTACTATACGAATCTTACATTTGGCATAATGTCTTACATTATTCATAGTTTACTTCTGTTCATCTTCCCTCTCCAGCCAGTCATTAAATCCACCCTTCTCGTCAACCTCTTCCTTTTTTTCAATTTGAGGACTATGCCCTTTAGGAAATTTGTAAGTCTTCAGGGAAAAAAAAAGGTGAACTCTCCAGCATCACCACCATAACAATACTACGGATGAGTTTTACACTACATATTCCTATTGTTTAGTTCAACCCACAGCTCCGTATCAGAAAAGTTGTCTTTAGGTCAAGCATTCATGTATTACTTTTGGTTGGAGCATGGTTCTTTTACTGTGACAGCCTCTTCCCAACTTTGCAAATGAGACTGACAGAACTGGCTTGATGGTTATCTATAAAGCTCTTAGTTAATTTAGACGTGAGTTGACTGCAATGCAGAATGGACATAACCTGGCTCAAACAGCAATTGTATGTCAAAATAGCCATTCTACAGTGAAGGAATGCCAAGAATACCACATGGAGCTGGTGGAAGTTGTGGGAATAATGCTCTTCCACACCCAACTGTCACAAGGTGGGTAGCAGCATTTCAGCAAGGAGGCAGGACGACCTGTGACAGTGCAGACTGACGTGTCACGTGCAGTAATAGAGCATCTCATGAAAACAGAGAAGATGGACGCTGCTCGAGTTACAGTCTGAAAGCAGCATTGAGAAACAAACCATCCACAAGATTTTACGAGACAATCTTCACATGTGTTAAGTTGCACCCAAATGGGTGTCACATGCACTTACTGAAGTATGCAACATGCTCTGACCACCTCGCATGCTACCAGCAGGCAGGTGACTACTTTGTCAAGAATCGTCATTCACTGATGAATTTTGGGCCAAGACTTCTGAACCAAACCTCAAATATCAATCAGCAGACAGACACCATGAAAGCACAAGTTTCATCAAAACACTGAAGTTGATAATCATTATCAGGGTTTGACATCAGGAAAGTGAGTGCTTGCATATCACTATTTCACATGGGATAACTGTGAAAGCGGTCTACTATAGCAACTTCCTACAGAGACAGGTACATCATGACGTTAGGGAGAAAAGCTCTGATCTCCTGAACTATCAATAATTCATAACCACCAAGACCACATAAAGTAGGGTGTACAGAAACTACTTTAGCAGTGAGGATGGGAAATACTGTACTAGCACACAACTTTATACCCAAAGTAGACTGCATGGTAGTACGTTTGCGACACAACAGGAAATTGTGAATGCTGTATGACAGCAGATAATGTTATTCAGAGATAGTAAGGCAGATAATATTAAGCACCTCCCACGTCATCGTCTGCAGCATTTTGTGGGCACTACGGGGGACTACTTTGAGGGTCTTCAGGGTAGGCAGGTGTATTGTAACACTACACTACCGTAATAAACACAAGTAGCACAATGTCATTTAGGAATGCTCCTTACCCGACACATACCTAAAACCCGCAACGAAACACGAAACTTAATGATCTGTCCTTGTACAAAAGAAACAGCTGTAGTTCAGACAGAAAACATGACTCGCAAGACTCCACCANTAGTTTACTTCTGTTCATCTTCCCTCTCCAGCCAGTCATTAAATCCACCCTTCTCGTCAACCTCTTCCTTTTTTTTCAATTTGAGGACTATGCCCTTCAGGAAATTTGTAAGTCTTCAGGGGAAAAAAAAGGTGAACTCTCCAGCATCACCACCATAACAATACTACGGATGAGTTTTACACTACATATTCCTATTGTTTAGTTCAACCCACAGCTCCGTATCAGAAAAGTTGTCTTTAGGTCAAGCATTCATGTATTACTTTTGGTTGGAGCATGGTTCTTTTACTGTGACAGCCTCTTCCCAACTTTGCAAATGAGACTGACAGAACTGGCTNGACTTCACCTGTTGTGCTTTAAGTACACCATGGCATAAGATAGGTAAACAAATTTTTACGACTGCTGGAGATGCTTTGATGTTTTAATATGCGAAGGGCAGAAGCCATAGCAACTACAGTAAGTTTTAGTTCAAAATTAACTGATGGTATCAAAAGACGATGTACTCAGCAAACCTGGTATCCATTAGTATGTGGTTGCATCAGTAGATGGCTTGATGGTTATCATATAAAGCTCTTAGTTAATTTAGACGTGAGTTGACTGCAATGCAGAATGGACGTAACCTGGCTCAAACAGCAATTTTATGTCAAAATAGCCATTCTACAGTGAAGGAATGCCAAGAATACCACATGGAGCTGGTGGAAGTTGTGGGAATAATGCTCTTCCACACCCAACTGTCACAAGGTGGGTAGCAGCATTTCAGCAAGGAGGTAGGACAACCTGTGACTGTGCAGACTGACGTGTCACGTGCAGTAATAGAGCATCTCACGAAAACAAAGAAGATGGACGCTGCTCGAGTTACAGTCTGAGAGCAGCATTGAGAAACAAACCATCCATAAGATTTTACGAGACAATCTTCACATGTGTTAAGTTGCACCCAAATGAGTGCCACATGCACTTACTGAAGTATGCAACATGCTCTGACCACCTCGCATGCTACCAGCAGGCAGGTGACTACTTTGTCAAGAATCGTCACTCACTGATGAATTTTGGGCCAAGACTTCTGAACCAAACCTCAAATATCAATCAGCAGACAGACACCATGAAAGCACAAGTTTCATCAAAACACTGAAGTTGATAATCATTATCAGGGTTTGACATCAGGAAAGTGAGTGCTTGCATATCACTATTTCACATGGGATAACTGTGAAAGCGGTCTACTATAGCAACTTCCTACAGAGACAGGTACATCATGACGTTAGGGAGAAAAGCTCTGATCTCCTGAACTATCAATAATTCATAACCACCAAGACCACATAAAGTAGGGTGTACAGAAACTACTTTAGCAGTGAGGATGGGAAATACTGTACTAGCACACAACTTTATACCCAAAGTAGACTGCATGGTAGTACGTTTGCAACACAACAGGAAATTGTGAATGATGTATGACAACAGATAATGTTATTCAGAGATAGTAAGGCAGATAATATTAAGCACCTCCCACGTCATCGTCTGCAGCATTTTGTGGCCACTATGGGGGACTACTTTGAGGGTCTTCAGGGTAGGCAGGTGTATTGTAACACTACAACTACCGTAATAAACACAAGTAGCACAATGTCATTTAGGAATGCTCCTTACCAGACACATACCTAAAACCCGCAACGAAACACAAAACTTAATGATCTGTCCTTGTACAAAAGAAACAGCTGTAGTTCAGACAGAAAACATGACTCGCAAGACTCCACCAAAATTACAAAATGACTTGGTTATCTTTGCAACATTATTATACCTGCTGTACATCCAGGCACCTGCCTTGTGAATGAACCAATTCGTTTAGGTATAATAATGCCAAATAATATTCATACAAAAAAAAAAAAAGCATAAACACACATTGTATGCATAAAACATCAACTTCACTACCAAGATAGTTTATTGGGTATTTGTTTGTATTAGGCTACAGAATATACAGGAACTTTAAATATTATTGAAATACTGTCAAGGAAAAAAGCAACGCTTTTTTAATTTTATTCTCTAAAAATATCTATATGGATACACTTGTGTGGTGACGTTAAGGAACACTTGCGGTTCAGTCAACTTATTAAGTTACATTTCTGTTCTCCGCATGCAATGCTTACTATTTACGTATATATACACTATACTGTATATGATGTTAGTTACACTTTCTAACTAATTTTTCAAACTAAAATTTTAATCATTTTTTACACAATTCTACAGTTTCATGTTCTTCAAGTTATGTTGGTCAACCTTGTTTGAGTTCACTTTTCTATTCCCACAAATTCAGATTGGACTGACATGTTTGTGCAAGGCTCCTTTCAGAAAAACTGCTTTATCAAATACACTGTGAATGACAGCAATGCACATTCAAATTAATTTTTCCATCACAGCTGACAGTCTGGCTAGTAAAATATTTATTGATATTTTCACATGTAGACACAATATATACACACTGCAGTTCTTCTCGTCAGCAACAAGTCACTACTAAACATTTACAACATATTTTAAATAATTTCAATAAAATGAACCATCTTTAGACAAGACAATTGAAACTTAACATTTCAAATGGCACTGTAGCATTGAAAAACACAACAAATATTTAACTTACTTATATAAATAGTATATTCTTTACTGCTTTGTGATGTTCTTGTAGTATTTATTACAATTTACAGGAATTCAATTCCAAAGCATAAGATAATTGTAATGTATATTATTTTCAATGTTAAAATAGCTAACACACATATAAAAGACCAGAAATCAATGCTGTCAAAGCCAAACGAGAATTTAAAATGTTGCAATAAATTATAGATGTAGTAAAATTAGACATGAAACAAGAAAATGGAATTCTGTAATTTTTTACGTAAAAAAATTAAAACTTTTATGTGCTTTTCAAAAGTTGTGATGCTGAAACCAATTACAACATGTCTGCACATAACTGAAGCAGCAAAGAAGCTCAAGTAATAACGAAAACAATATTTATTTTCATGCCAGACACATACACACATTTGATGTGAGTCACGTGCGTAATGAATATTTCAAATGCTTAACTAGTTATTAGACAACATAAACAACATATTCAAACCATATAATAAAATACTGGCCATATAGGACACATTTTAAAGTATAAATTATAGCTACCACTTACACATTAATCACCAAACGTGATTTGCTTAGTGTAGTACCACAGAAAAGGAGGGAGAATAATTCTGATTGTACTTGTTTACGCAATACAATTTCAGGTTTACATACGAGCTTTAATCAGCGAGTTGCACGCATCTGTGTATGGAATGATTACAACAAAATTACATTAAAAATATTCTGCCAAAATAATTTAATCAAATGAATTAACTTATATATTGAGACATTCAATGGACAACCCCTTCCTTAAAACAATTTATTGGCTATGCTGTGAGATTGGTTATGTATCAACTACACTCTACAAAATAAAAACTGATAGTGAATGTTATAAAAAAAAAAAATATAAAAAAAAATTCACTCAGATTTTTGCACTTCCAAATGAACTCAAGTTGATAAGTAAAATTTTCCTACCATGATAATATAAATAAATTTTCGTAAAATTCTCAAAAATCAGTAATTGCATTTTAAAAATATAAAGAGACAATTACAAAAGTGAAATCTTATTTCAAAGATTATTTAGATACCAAGGAAGATGTTTATTTGAAAGACACCAATTTCGAAATCTCTTATAGATTTCTGGAAGCTAACAAAATGGAGCCAAGATATTAATACAAACAATTTCCCACAGCCAAAGGGGTAACCAAAAAAATACACATAAGCATACTCACATATGAACTTACAGACAAATATGCTTAATCTTCTTCAACAGATGATCAATGAATATACATTAAGTTTTCCTTGATCTCACCAGAGCAGGAAAGGATTATAAAGAGCTATTTACCACAACAACCGCTTACTTAGACAAAGGAAAGCTTCAAATGTGGATTGCTGCAATAACGGAGAGCCAGCTCACCGAGGTGCCCTGACACACATTTTTTTTTTTTACTATAAAACTGCTGTTGTATTTGGACTTACACAAACTGGGATAGTTCCGGTAGTTAGAAAAAAAAAAAGTTTATGTGACTTAGTTTTATGGACAATGATTGTCATACTATAGGTACAATAATGCGACCACATACTAGGTTGCAGCGACAGCCAACTTGAAGTTCTTCATGTACCCAAATGCAGTAAAACATATGTTTAGTAACCCCAAAATTTTATTGTATTAAAATATACAGTGAAACCTCTTCAACCCCTTCCCTGCTTAATTAAATCCACTAAAACTGCTCCAAAACTGACAAACGTTTTTTTAGGTTTTTTTATTTTCTTTACCAACCGAAGGGGTGACATATCTTGTAAAATCTGAATCCTACGAATGTAATCTCACAAGTTATAACTTGTGAATTTTTAAAAACTGGTTAAATGTGTCACCTAAGTATACTCTGGCATCAGGAAAATGTTTAACTTTTCACTAATATTTTTAAAAATATACATACCTACAAATACACTGCTGACATCCATAAATCAAATATGTATATTATATATATATAAACAATGTTTTACGTTACAGAAATCTTTGTTTTACTATCTCACCCAAGAATACTCAGGCATGCTTCAATGTAAAGGTACTTATTTGTTTTCATTGCCTGTTGCATGTGAAGCAGTAACATACGTACATAATACAAAAAACACGAAATTCTTTAAAATATTAGAAAATGCATTCGATAAAGGCAAAAAATAATAATTTACTTANATAATACAAAAAACACGAAATTCTTTAAAATATTAGAAAATGCATTCGATAAAGGCAAAAAATAATAATTTACTTAATTATTTACATAGAATTTAGCTTATTGTGTAGGCAAAATTATTATCTCAATACCAATCACAATATAACCCAACAAAGTAAACGAAAACCATAGTTGATCAAAATATTATAAAGAAATATTTGAGTATTCTCTGAATGCTTTCTTGTCGAAAATAACCAATAATAATTCTTTATTAGATATTTGGTTTTATGTAGTAAACTTGGAAGTATGGCGTAACACACAACGGCACATCACAATTTGGACAGAAGCATTGAGTTTTCTGGCAGATCTTTTTCCCTTTGGCATCACTTAACACGGGAACAAACCGCACACTGTCTTGTTGGCTTCTTTCTTGACAGTTGTAACAGCCTTCGAGTCAACCACAGAGGAGCAAGGTATGGTTTGGATGATATTTTAGTTGCATTGACTTATCAAGTATTTGCTTAGCAAGATCCAACCTGAAGTTTAGGTGTGACTTTTCACCAGCACATTTCTGGCAATGCAGGAAACCTTATTAAAGATGCAAATATCCAATAAATGTTCGGATAATTTATTGTAATATATTTTACCTCTCTTCATGGAAGAGGATAACATGATCAACATCTTCCATAGTATTACCGAGGGTAACAACAAAACAACTACTGGCTTAGTAATTGGTTCCTTCCCAGATTTACAAACTGTCACAGTATGTGCTCCAACCACAGTTGCGTGGCCACCTTTTTGTCTTGCCGCAACACTACCGAGACTTTACCTTTTTGCATGCCAAAGTCTATACCCTCTCTTCAATTTGGTAGTTTTCCGTAGCTAATCAGGCATCTCTCCCCGTGAAAACTGTACAGTCCCATAGGTGTCAGTTTGATCAGCAATCGGTGGGTTAGTAAGCCTAGGAGATGAATAAAAATTGTCCAAAGTCACAAACATTAACATTTATTTATCAATGGCTTTATCGATGTCATGACAGGAGGTCCTGGTATTCTTTAACAAAGTTGTGTGTCTTTTCCTGTGCAGATAAGCATGCTCCAGACACAGCCACTGCTGGATTCGTGTAACAACAATGTCTTCATGCTGAAACTGGACCTTTTTGAGGGAACGTATCGCACCCGCTGTACCCTACCTTGGAATACAAAGAGGTTCTCATAGTTTAAAATGCCTCTTTTAGGAGCAGTCAATTTTTTTTAATTTTTCATTCCAAAAATACAGGCAATGTTCTTAGCAGCTTCAGATATGGATACGTTTTGATCAAAACTTTTACTATCAAAAAAGTGCAAAAAAACATTTTTGTAAATGAGAACATTTGAAGAAGATCATAACTTTTGGAAGATAGATGTCGCCAAAAGGGTATTTGATGACCAATACAAATCTAAATCCAACTTTCACACAACGCTCTGCAGAATGACAACAATGAAGACACTTTTTGCAACTACATTGTTGAGCATACCTGTTGGCTTCGTCGGCAGTGAGCTGTATGAGAAGCTGATCAAAATAAATACAGAAAAAGTATAAAACACTGGGGTCAAGGTCTGGTTCAAAGTGCATGCAATTTGTGCTAATAAAATTATAATGTGGAGAGGCCGGTGGTGGAGACGTAACACTAACTTTACACAATTGCAGTGCTGATGCAATCATCCAGTCCACACCATACTTGGAACTTGATGTGCTGTTGTTAAATGGAATGTCATCACCCTTCCCCATCAAAAATTTTGCCATCAGTGTCCATTTTTTTTTACTTTTATAAAAATAAAACCTAACTGCTTGCATGACGACAATAATGCTCACCGTTGTACAACACGACCGAAGGGCGACAGGAAACACGAATGTATGCGATAAAAACCATAATGTGCTGTTATCTAGTTAGAACATTATCCAAATGAGGGTTTCTTGCGGGCAAGGAAACCATTCCATAATTCAAGACGTGGTTTTCTTAATTTTTATTTTAATGGGGAATCGATCAGCATGTCTACCATTGATCCAGTAACTAAAACTTGTGGGATTTAAAGCACCATCGTATTTACTACTAATTCCATATGCAAACAACATTAAATATACAAAAAAGCCATGACAATATTTCCTTGCCATAGGTACCCTACATACACTACAACAAGAGTGATATGTAACAATAAACACATAAGCGGCACTGGAAAAATTAGTGACTCAACAAATGTCCTACCACCGCAACTATTTAATTTTTACGACAAATAATATTCCAAGATTCACCCGATGCACTAGGCAATTGCAAAACTTCATTTAAAAAAACAACGTAAATAGGGGAGTGTTACAACCAAAGCTGGTTTCTTCCAAAAATTGACACCATTGTGCCACTACTGCTGGCATGCAAAACAAACCAAATCAAGATGGCTGCAGAACACCTCCGTCGTTGATGGTTACTTGCTCCATTGAATGATCCCTAGCCAATCAGCTATTCCCACTCCAGGATATTGCTGGCCCCTGTTTTGTACGTCTGCGACTTATCCCCTGTCGGCTGACTTTTACGCTAGGTGCATACTTCAAGTTTCAATATGCCATTTAATGTAGCTCGCGGCCACTCACAAAACATACAATCTCTTGCTAGCCTCAGTATCTGACTGCGTGCAGATGTAACATAACCGGACATCCTCACTTCACCAGAACAAAACGTTAAACAGAGCGCCCTTCATTTGCCATGCACTATATATATATACTCTCTGTGCCAACAAAAGTAACTGCAATGTCATTTCTCAATTAACTCGCAATAACCCATCACTATACAATCTGCAACGTCCAAAAGTACGTGTAGCCAAATTCAACACCTTTTGCGTGTGCAATTCTCACATTTGACGTTACTGTCTATAATAAATTGTGAAACATTCAATCTCATTTATTTATATTTCCCAACATTAAATCAGTCTTTGGCGGCTGGGCTTGCCAACACGAATGCTGTTCGCTCTGTCCCTCGTCCTAATCTGTGTATAGTACAATATTCAAAACCTTACCGCACGTTTTCTGGGATACAAACACCACACGCCACGGAACTCCATATAACTGTGCACGTCACTGGCTAAGAGCTCCTTTCCCGACCATGACTAAAGGCCAACTCCCCCTCACTCACTCGCGAAACCCCCACACTGCCTGCGGAGGGTGGCACCATCATGCAAATACGTGTTTCCACCTAACACCACTCCCAGCACTGCTGCACGCAACCAGGTGACACCCAGTTACATAAAAATAGGATATAACAAATTCCCAACACACACACCATGCATTTACAATAATAATAATAATAATACNCCAGTTACATAAAAATAGGATATAACAAATTCCCAACACACACACCATGCATTTACAATAATAATAATAATAATAATAATAATACAGAATTCACTATATCACTTTCCCATGAGGTCAAAAAGGCATCACAATGGCACCACTNAATAATAATAATAATAATACAGAATTCACTATATCACTTTCCCATGAGGTCAAAAAGGCATCACAATGGCACCACTACTTTCAACGATAAGAACTTTTACAAAGTCTATTTTTGATAGGCATACACAAATTATAGGCTATTCACGGTAAAGTGAGCACTTTTGAAAGACCTCTCGTTTGGAATAGTAGTAAATAAATATATTTAATTTTAGCCTTGGATGTTAACTTCTGAGTGCAGTGCAATATACACACTGTATTTATGACTTACATGGCAATATTTATTTAAAAAAGATGGTTAAAGAAAAAAAATGGCTGAAAGAAAAACTTAACTAGGACATCAAAAGTGCTCACTTCATCGTGAACAGCCTATACATAATTTAATTTAGAGAAAGAGACACTGACACACCCTAGTAATGAAACTCAGAAGCACANATGGCTGAAAGAAAAACTTAACTAGGACATCAAAAGTGCTCACTTTATCGTGAACAGCCTATACATAATTTAATTTAGAGAAAGAGACACTGACACACCCTAGTAATGAAACTCAGAAGCACAATTTAGACTCAGAATAAAATTTCACACACGACTTGTAATGCCATATATAAAGTATCTGAGTAAACAAGACAGAGGAGAGAAAATTCGGGCAAAACAATGAGGTGTGTACCGGAGAGGTTGCTGCCAGAGTATACTTGGGTATGCATCATTTGCACATGGGGTGTATGCCCAAGACAACTCGGGTGAAACAGGGAACGGGTTAATACAAAGTTCAAGGGACCTGAAATTTTGTAGTTTGTAATAATGATGTTTGTAGTAACACGTGTTGGCAATACTCACATTAAAAAAAATCTCAAAAAATTTTAAATGTCAACACTGTGATTTAGCACACTGAAAAATAAGACTTTAGCCCTTATTTTTGCCAGTGAATTTGAATTTACGTTGTAATGCAAATTAACACATATTTTTTATTTAACAGACAAATTATTATTAAATTCTATATCTCATAACAAGGGAAAAGCAGGAAACTTTGTATTAAAGAAGTTTTTATTATTATAACAAGGTTTCAATGTATGTTGAAAACAAATAGTTCTAATATGTTGAATAATTTATGTCTTTCAAAATTCCAACAGTTAAAAGGTGTAAAATAAATATGGTAATAGGTAACTCCCTACCCTCCAAAGGTTTCCATGCCAACACGACCTGAGCACTTTCGATGGCCCTGTCTAGTACACGATGGTCCTCAAATAATTTCATTTTATTGGTCTAACAAAGCATTTAAATCAAATTATATTTTTGGAGTAAGAAAATTATTAGCATCATCTTAAATACTAAATACTGTATATTGTTATTTAATACTTGAATGACAAAGTGTGATTATTTAATGTTTAAAATGTGTTTAATTATAGAGGAAAGTAGCCATGAAATTTAAGTTTGCAAAATATGATATTTGTACAGCAGGTGGTGGAGTTTGGCACACTGCTAGCTTACATTTGCAAGGGAAAATCATCATAAATTGTGAAAAAGAAATCATAAAGCATGAAACATGTCTTTTTGTTAATAACAAGGTTGCTCTCGGTAACAAAACGTAAAAATAAACAATTTAGCAGAAATGGGAACTTTATAAACTATATCAGAGATGCATCACACTTATGAATTAATATGAAAATCTTGAAATTTCTTTGTGAATAACATCCAAACTAAAAGTTGTATTTGTACTGGAAAATTCTAACTGTGCTTGCACCAGCATAAGGGCTCGACGCTACAATACACTCCCCCCTCTCACGAAAACAGCAACACCTTTCTTTAAAACACTTCAGATGCATTTCATGTGTCGTATAGAGTAACAAATACTCTACCACTTATTGTACAATATGATCTTTGTAGTCACAAGTATGAATAAAATATTTTCTTAATCCAAATAAGTCATGCACTGTAGTAAAAAATTAATCAAGAAAAATTTTTAAGGTGAATTTGAAACATACCAGCAATCAAAATAATTAAGAATGAACATATTACATAATAATTTGAGTACTTCCAATATGGAAATTCCTACAAAGATTTTCACAAAATTTAAAAGAGATATTACGCTATACCAGAATTTCAAAACTGCTGGAACATTTCCTGCAAAAGTACAGATAGCATACAAATGAAATAATGGACAAATTGTTTCATTATAATACAAAGTGCATAATTAGTGTGTAGAAAAATCTGTGATTTAAACAAATTACAACATAGGAGATAACACAATGGCATACTTCTTTTAAAAAGTAAAATTTGCTAACCTGAACAAGGAAATTGTCACTAACCAATAAGATAACAAAGAATTACATTTTACCAATTGAATTATTTAGTTTTACTTTTTCCTCCCCACATTAACTGTTAATAGATGACAACAATTCTGCCATTCCATTTCATGGTTCATCACCACACGTCTTTTCATTGTACGCTTTCCTCTTTTTCTGAAAAAAAATTACCCTTTTTATAAATCAAGGAAACATTTATAAAAAAAACCAGTTGCAAATCATTGAGAGCATGAAGAAACTCTTTTCAAAAACTTATATTTTTTTTCCCTTTCTTAGAAACTCGTTTAAAGTTTATTTAGCAGCACATAACGGTGTCGGTGTTTTCTAAAGAATATATTTAAAATTTCCCAAACTGTGCATTTTAATCAAATAACATTTACACTGCCTCCAGATACTCAAAAACAGTAGCAGGCGCACAAGCTGACGTGAAACTTCTGCCTTAGTCCTACTTTTGCAAACCTCCCATTAACAATACTGTTTCTTTACACATAACTGTGGATAGTTACAGGATACAGGATATTTTGTACTGGATAAGTGACAAATGTTGTAACTTACAGTAGATGCAAATTCACACAGATCTGAAGAAAAAAAAAACCTTTTGCTGAAAAACTACATTACTTTCTTTGACGTCCAAACTTTAAAATCATTTGTCAATCTTGTTATGAACCCTAACTCCATAAGTCAGAAAATAACTTGTGACTAAGTTACCTACTTTAGAAAAAGTTATGTGAACACAATACAGGATGAGTATAAAAGAATACCCCAACTTTGAAGGTCTATAATATCAAAACCAAACAACCTACAACGTTGGTTAACCAATCAAATTAACTGTGGAACTGTAAAGTTTGTTTACCATATCTTCATAAATGTTCAATGTGACCACCACGAGTGGCCTGAACAACATCTACGTGATAATCAAACTCGTTCCACACTTGTGTCAGTATGTCCGGTGTTACGGTTTGGATGGCGTCCATAATTCTCATTTTGAGGTCGTCAATGTTAGCCGGCAATGGTGGACGAAACACTTGATCCTTTATGTACCCTCATAGAAAAAAATCGCACAGGGTAAGATCCGGGCTTCTTGGAGGCCAGTGATGAAGAGCCTGGTCACCAGTNTCGCACGGGTAATATCCGGGCTTCTTGGGGGCCAGTGATGAATAACCTGGTCACCAGCTGCTACTCGACCAATCCAGCGTTGCGGCAACGCCTCGTTCAGGTATCCGCGAACAACTAGGTGCCAATGGGGTGGCGCACCATCCNTCAGGTATCCGCGAACAGCTAGGTGCCAATGGGGTGGCACACCATCCTACAGGAAAATTAAGTCCCCCACCACCTTTTATAACTGAGGAAACAACCACTCTGTAAGCATGTCCAAATAAGGGATTCCGGTAACAGTGGGATCGTGAAAAAAGAAAGGGCTGAAAACAGTGTCTGAATACAGTGCAAAACAAGTTCACTTTGGGGGAAGCGCGCTCGTGTTCGGTGGTTTCACGTGGAGGCTCCTGACCCCATATCAGCACGTTGTGCCGGTTCACCTTACCATTTGTATGGAACGTCACTTCATCGCTAAAAACCAGCTTAGACATGAAGGCATCGTCTACCTCGTTCTGGGCACATAAAGGAAACATCAGACCATCCCCTTCACATTGACGTGTCGAATGCGAGCTCACTTCCCCCTCATCACCTCAAACCGAGAGTTACGAACGCCATCTAAACCGTAACACCGGACATGCTGACAAGAGCGTGGAACGGGCCGCTCATGGTGGTCACAGTGAACATTTATGAATGTATGGTAAACAAATTTCACAGTTCCACAGTTAATTTGATTGGTCAATCAAGGTTGTAGGTTGTTTGGTTTTAATATTATAGACCTTCAAAGTTGGGGTATTCTTTTATACTCATCCTGTATGTATGTTATCATCACAGAGAAAATGAATGATTCACAAAGTTGAGTGGCATATGTATTTAAACCAATGAAGAAAATATATCTAGAACACATCTAAAAAGTTATGCAACATAATGGTATTAGCAAAGGCATTAGTAATAGTCGATGCATTGTCCGTAAAAAAAATCCCATTTATATATATATATATATATATAAATTGAAAAATTTTAATGTATTGTTGAACTACACATTTGACAATAACTGAATATAAACATTGCTCAGTGTATCCTACGTAAAAATGTTTTGTTTTACGTAAAACTATTTTTATACTAATCAAGTAGCAACCAATTTTTTTTACGTAAAAAAGCTTTGCATAGTATTTTAGCTGTAAACAAGCATCCATAATCACTGCAATAGTGGGATGATGTTGCATGTATGCCACATGGCTGCTACAAACAGGTGCCCATCTAACTTGAATGCTTATCAATATTCAGCAGTTGTTCACATTACATTTGCTGACTGCCAATCTCAGAGTGCAAGATATTCAATTTCTTACCAAGGAGTTGCCCATGTGTATATCTGCAATGCACTTAATAGCATATTGTTACGCGTGCGGACTCTTGCACCNGCGAACGCAGCCCTGTGCTACGGGAGGGGAGTGGGGCTGACCAACCTCGACCCTCTTCTCTGCAGGTGGTCTGCTCCGGGCGGCCGGCAGCCGAGGGAATGACCGAAAGCTGACCTGGATGTCGTCACAGCCCCTCCTCCCTGGAAGAGCCGACGACTTTAGAGGATGCGCAAGAGTATTTTGGGAACTAGGACCTCTGCACAATGCCGAATTTAGAGAAATTTCTGGGCGATCGCAAAAGACACTATAAATGTTGCAGCGTTGCAGCGGCACGAGTATCGGCAGTCTTTTGGTAGAAGCCATCTGGATGGTGCAGTAAAGGACATTGGTGAAGAGGACGGACGACGACGGGAGATTGCGAGACAACATGGGATGAGGTGTTTGTGGTGTGTACGGACGAGAGGGCGTGAAACCTGATGAGTGAAGGCTACTGTGCATGAGGGCACTTTGAGAACTCTAGAGCATTGCAGACTGGTGGGGCCTGGACTGAAATTAGGTGAGACTGTATGAACATGTAATACAGATTTTATTGTAAATATTGGAACTATCTAATAAGGAAACATAATTTATAAAGTAATTCAATAGGTTTTTATACACTGTTTATTGGGAATAATGTTTGTTATTTAATTACATTAATTGTTTTGAGATAATTGTAAATTGTACTGATTAAATGTATTAATTGTAAATATCAAGAAATATCCATTTATTGTGAGATATTGAGACGAGATCATTTTTCTTTGTAATTGTTGTAATTAAATTATAATTAACTCTTTTATTTAATTAAGGCCTCCATCCCTCAACGAACCTGGTTTAACCCACTGACTTAGGAAATCGTAACAATATTATTGTCGTGAAATGAGCAACAAAATTTTACTCCAAAGAGATGTTAGGTAGGAAAACAACACAAAATTGCACTTCTCTACTCATATAAACTATGTACATTATAATAAACAGGTATTACAAGAAGGGAAGATTAGAAAATTTAACTTTCCAGGACTCCAAACGTCATCGTCCATGTCACATGAGCAACGACACCTTGGCACCTAACATAGACAGAGGTATGCAACATGTTATTAACTAAACACTTAGTACGAAAAGGTACAGTGATGGCTGAAATAATTTCCATGACACTAGTGGTGTGGGCATTTCATGATGTATGCAGAAAGATCTCAAACATTTATTACTGAAAAGAAAGTAGGTATGGGAAATGAGAGGAAGACAGATTTATGTGGAAGAAAGACAAAATGGAAGAAATTTTGACAGTAAAACAGAAAATGGTTTGTGGGGAAATTGTGCGATTTTATGACACACCACACCACGTCCTACATAACGCAATGAAGTCGGGACGTGAAAATGATAGAATGATGTAAATAGAAATGCCCAAATGAATATCATCATACGATGGAATCTCCCAAGTCTGAGCAAGCATTGCACCGGAATCATATTCTTGTAAGCTAATGAACAGAAAATGCCATCATGTTTTGCATTTGCAAATGCCAACTTTTAACATCACAGAGTGACTGTTGAAATTGTAAACCTAGTATTACTAATATGAACTGAACTCAACAGCACATTACAGTAATTGTTTGGACTGGCAGCATTAATTTGAAAAAATTGTGAAATGTGCATATGTGTAACTTGAAACTAAAGGTTCTGTTTTCAAAAAAATTTATTTTAGCATACGGAATTCCATAAAAGCGCTTTCTTACTACAGAAAATTATCTGTTGTGTACTGTCGCACAAGGAAAATAAAAATGCAATGTAATATTCTATTTGGGCCAGCTGATTGGGATATGTTCAGATCACGACCACATTTTATGTCTACTGTATGAATGAACTATAATTTGAAGAAATACAAGGCATATGTCAAACTAACTTATGTGGAAGCATTTTATACAAACAGCCACATTTTATTGTGAACAAAAATAATTTTTAAAAATTACTTTTTAAAACTAGCAACAAGCTTCTTAATTTTTGTACACTTCTCAAACATAAAAACAAATAACACAATATACAAAAACATCTATAAAACAAGCAAAGTTGAAACACCCATGCTTACACAATCTGTAATTTAATTTCACACATGAAATTTGTAAAAATTTTAAGATGTTATTAAATTTTTGAGCTTTTACATATTCTTTAAAGCATTCTAAAAAATAACAAACATTATTGTAATACATGATTATATTTGTCCATTTTCCAAAGTAATCTCATGTTGGTTCACTAACCAAAACAGCGATAACAGCAGGCACTAAAATAAAAAGGGTTATTACCTATGAACTTTTGATAACATAATACGTAACCACATATTTAAGTAGTATTGACCAAGAGGAGAAAGGAATGAAGGGAAGATAAAGGAAAGACTAGGAGAGACCAAGGATGAAATAGGAATAAAATCAACATAAGTGATAAAGTGATGAAAGTTCAAGTTGGCTTTGCTATAGGGATTTGCTCATTTTTACATATACCTGGCCGGTGGTTAGAAAATGTAAAGCAATACCTTAAATTTTTTAAATTGTATTTTAACAAAGTTTTGATAACCGACCACACACTGAACAATAAACAAAAATATTCAAAACTGTACTTATATCATTAATGTCTATTAAACCTTGTCTACATCTGGCACTGCTCATGAACATGTCCAAAGACACCCAAAGTGCTGATTGATGCACGTGACCCTACGACATCAAAGTCCACGTCTGCACGCCTGTACGTCCCAATTTGAACTTTGTCCATGCACCATTCCGAAATCCTGTCTAAAGATAACAGAAAAAGAACAATATCTTTTCTTTTTATGCATATTTTTGTGAGAAAAGAGAGAAAAAAACCACAACACTAAAAATTATGTGAAACGCAAAAACTAATACTTTAAAAAAGCAATACTTATACATATACAAAACATATTTGATGTGCTGTTTTACTAACAGAAATTTAAAAATAAATTACATGAAAATCAACCAATTCTGAAAACACATCTTACAAGAAACTCATAACATTAATACTAATATAATTAAATAATGTTGAATTCATAAATTAAATTGTAAATCTGTTTTGGATGTACAAGTGATAACTAAAACTGGAAAATGTTCAAATTTCTTTATTTACCATATTTACTGTCCATTTCTGACAGCTTCGTTTCAAACACAGCGCCTAGCCACATTGAGGTGTGCATGGACAATACCAATTGTAAACTGGTCTTTAATAAGACATTGGATAGTTTGGTTTACTTGAGATTGTACACTCCATTATTACAATAATTTTGTAATTCTATTGCACAATGAAACTCAAGGCTTTAAGCTGCAAAGCCCCATTTTATGTTGAAACGAAAATTTCTTTATACATACAAATTTTGTTTTGTTTTTCTTTTTTCAAAAATAGCTGCAAACTACATATATAGTTTACATATCACATTACTGCTATATTACAGGTATTACATACAGTAATTACAGTAGGTACAAATAATAAATTGTAAAATTACAGGCGTTATGAGTTTGTGACCCACTTGCAGTTTAAGATCACTGATCTGAATTATAGCATTTAAAATATTCAATAAAATACAAATAAATACTTAAATAAATACTTCCGAGTCATTTAACTTTTGTGACAATGTATGTGTACCAGTAATTTTAATGTT
The DNA here is from genome assembly GCA_002778355.1 of Clitarchus hookeri. Classification (NCBI taxonomy): domain Eukaryota; kingdom Metazoa; phylum Arthropoda; class Insecta; order Phasmatodea; family Phasmatidae; genus Clitarchus; species Clitarchus hookeri. The sequence goes on from NQII01004852.1 coordinate 37,642, forward strand.
AGTCTGGTCTGCTAACTATTCAGTCTACAATAATTCTAATATGGCTTTGTATAATAAAATAAACACACATACAGGTAAATACAAAATATCTAATTCATGCAATCATAGTTAATCTCGTAATACAAAATACACAAAAAAAACATTTTGTGAAGACTTAAAATACTGGCATCAGATTCAACACATCTTTGCTGCAATATACTGCATTGACATGCTAAAAGAAACTATATACAAAATAATTTTTGGTCACATCATGTGAGAGCATAGATTATTAGGCTCAGTGATGTATCAATGCAATAAAAAATTGTGGCATTCAAATTTGTGCATTTACTACGATTTTATGCAATTAAATTATCAACCAATAATAACTGCACATTAAAGTATATAATAGTATCATTTTCAAGAGATTCAAAACCCGCAAGTCTTTCATTCCTTGACTGTGCTGAAATTCCAATTTTTTATTGTACACTGCTTATTCAATAGAAACTTATGCCTACCGTTTTGAACACGTCTTCTAAATGATGGGTTAAGACACCATCGCATGTAAAAAAAAGGGCAATGGTACGGACTGACTACTGATGTGCTTATGATCACGGGCTCATGTTGACTTATTTCTGAAGAAGAGATTCACTAACTCTAGCAGGTACGCTCACAATATTATGTTCAATAACAAAGATTATGTTTAAGCTACATTCTAAAGAACACAATATGCATGGAGCTCCAAATGTTATCAAGTGATATGAAATTAAACATAGTTTTTTTCCAATGCAAGGCAGTCCGAAGCAAACATCAACGGAAATGTACATGAGAAGTGGTGTACATCCAGAACCAATCACTATACAGCAGTGTTCTGCCAAGTTGCTACAGGGTAAAGGGAGTATGTACTAGCTGCACATTAAACAATCGTCAGTGTTTCAACACTGAACTAGTTTTTGCCAATTGATTTGTCAAATGAAGATGTCTTGAACTCGTGGCTACTATACTGTAGACATTAACATACGCTCAGAAACTATAGAACACTTGCTATGGATAAATGGAATCATTTGTGACTCTGCAACCTGCTAGGGCACTGGTGTTCACGAACAAAGCCAACCGTTTACATTTTGTGCAATAGGCCTACACATCACAACTCTCAGCAAGGTTTCTATTAAAGAAGCATTGTACGTTAATGACTCTAAAGACAAAATACAACAAATGCAGTATTACAGAGAAATTATCACAACAAATTTCTTTGTTTACTATATATAAAATTCATACATTTACAACAAAATCATCAAATACTAGTAAATCATAGACTACATACACAAAGTGAAAAGTCCAGCTTTATCAGAGAATGTGTAATACGAATTATGCTAAATGCAGCTGGGCAATTCACTGTGGTTTTCAATATTTAACAAATGATTTATTATATGAATGAACACTGTACCAATCCAGCTAGATTAGAGTGTCAACTGCACGAGGAATGCACACAGTACATCAGTCCTCAGCACAATTCTGTTCAGTTAACAAAGCAGCCTCATCATACACATTTAACCATTCGTCCACTTTAAAAAGTTGATACTTTAAAGCACAAAGTAACTATTTTCTTACTTTTTTTTAAATGACTGACACATGTTACATTTTGTAAGACAGTTAGCTATAAAGAAATACACATATCGATGAGCTATCAAAAACATAGTCAAAGAGTACTTTACCTGCTTATTAAAATAAAAGATGTGTTAATAATATGAAACAACAACTTTTCTTCATTCCTTAATAATAATGTATGGAACTGGACTTTGGGGTAGTAACTATCCTGCTTCAACAAAAATTATCATATGGCATAAGAACATAAGTAAATTTAAGATGTGAGTACGCAAAACTCATGCAGAGGTAAGTTTTTTTTTTATTTTTAAATAATTACTGTCTCTCAAATAACATGCACATGTATTTTCCACTTGTTTCAAATTTAGTAATTATCATAATAGATTTTCCCTCCAACTCCCAAATCCTATTTAACACAGAAAAAAAAAAGAATTTTTTTTGGTAAATTAGATTTAAATACCTGAAGGAAAAAAGAATACACAAAACGTAATAGTGTAAATAATTTTTGGTATGTGCTTACTAAAATAATGCAGCTGTTCAGGGTTCTACCTTCATATTATGTAATGATAAATATACTTTTAATACAAGACAGAATGGTATGGATTTACCAACCCAATCCTATCTACACTTACTGAATGAATAAGACAACAAAGTACGTACTCTTATGTGCTCATAGCGTCAGATATGGTAGCCTAATAAAGAGGCCTTGTAATTCCATCACCTATGTTGTGGCAAGTGAAGGATGCACTTAACCATCCCCTTGTAAGATGCAGCCAGTGTTGTACCTGACTTATGAGTTTTTTAAAGGTATTAACTCTGAGAACTTCCTTCTGAGTGCATGAGACATAAATCAACTCCAAATATGTCAAGTAAGGTTCTTGGAATACAACATAGTAAAATTAAGAAAGAGCAATCCTAGATAATGGTTTTTTGCCAACTTTGTGAGCAACTACACAGTCGAATCTCATTATGACCACCTGCTAAAAGTGCAATCTGCAGCGCATAGCCCATGACGTGGACTGCTGAAACGGGTGTATATTGCGACCGACAGGCTGGCTGTACACACTGCGCTTCCTGCTGTAAGGGAAGATATTTAACCGAGTTGCAAAAAGGGACAATCATCGGGTTTCGGCCCAACGGGGGCAGCATTTAGGAAACAGCAACGTTTGTGAACTGATCACATGCCTCTGTAGTAAAAGTGTATCGTGAGTGGACGAACTGCACTATTGGGAATAACCCTAGTGGAAACTGCGGAGATCCACGCACCATTGATGCCCGAGGTGAACGTAGACTACGACGGTGCGTGAAGGCCAACCGACAGGCTACAGTGGAACAGCTCACCGTCCCAATGAACCAGGGGGCATCCAGACACGTGTCTCCCGCAATAGTTCAGCGAAACCTTCTGTGAATAGGGATCAGTAGACGGGGTGTGACTACCCATGCTAACACACGTGCATCGACGAAAACAACTGGAATTTGCTCGACAGTATGGCGACTGGTAGCCTTCTCCGACGAGTCATGGTTTCAGCTGCACAGAACGGATGGACGTCAGGGTGTCAGACACCCTGCATCCATTGCTGGACAAACACAAGGCGGTGGGGGCAGTATTATGGTCTGAGGAATGTTCTCATGGTATTATCTAGGTTCAACCATCCATGTGGAAGGCACTCTTGACCAATTTGGTTATGAATCCATCCTCGGTGATCACGTCCAACCATACATGATGATTGTCTTTTCTCGGGAGGATGGGATCTTCTAGCACGATAATGTGCCTTGTCACACGGCTAGAATTGTCCGCACATGGCTGGAAGAGCACGATAAAGACTTAAAAATTCTTTCCTGGCCTCCAAACAGCCCCGATCTCAATCAAATTGAACATCTGTGGGACCACCTCGATCATCGTGTTCGATGTCTGTCTACTCCGCCACACATCCTTCAACAGTTGCGGGATGCACTGCAGACAGCCCCAGATACCCGTGGAGACCTATCGGCACCTGACTGAGTCACTGCCAGTTCGTCTAGTTGCTGTTGGTGCTGCGAAGGGCGGTTACTCTGGATACTGGCAAGTGGTCATAATAATATGATTCGACTGTGTATTTTGTCATACTGGTTCATTTATTTTGCATATCATCTTGCACCAAAACATAAACATTTACAGCATCAGAAATAACTCTGCAGAAACACGTAATTCTGGCAAAATATATACTCACAAAGTTAGTAAAAGTAAATATGTTGGATTGCTCTTTCTTAGTTTTCCTTTACTGGCTTCATAAAAAGGTAAAATATGATTATGTTCCATACATTAATTTTTGCTACCCAGACACTTTAAAGTAAGCTATAATTTTATCTTTCTGCCGAGTCCTGCAATATACACAAAATGACAAGTTATTTTTCTAAAAGTAAAAAATTACCTTTTTTTAAAATTGTGCACACGTGAAGAGAGAAATACTGTTGCCATACTTAAATAAAAATATATATAAATAAAATACTTGTGGATTTGGAATACACATAAAGATGATAATGCACAAAAATACTTTTATAAACTGGTAGAGCAACCAGTCAAATTATTTTCAGATCATCGTGAAATGGATCAACCCTAGTCTCTGACTTACATTAATAGCATATTGTATATTTCAATAAAAATATCTTCCTGTACTTTATTATGTTAAATAATTCAATTAGATCTTTGGAAAAAAGTATAATAATGAGGCTGCCATAAAAATCTCATTGACAATTTTTATCGCTCATTTAAATCTATTTTCACCCCAATCAAAAGATAAAATTATCTTGGATGAAAATATTACAAAAATAGTAATCCAGTTTATATTTTGCAAAATTCAAGTCAAAAGATAACACAGCTAACAATAAATCAAATATCATATAAATACACTAATTTTGTTTTGTCATGTGTCACTTCACATACCATAATTGCATAGAAACAATTTTTCTAATTTTCGAAACCACAACACAATAGACTAGACCTAAGAATTATCTTCACTTCTAATACAAACTGAGTTAGCAATACCTGCTATCAACAATAATCAGCCTACTGCTGATTACAACTTGCAGATTATTCTTGCTATCTTACACATGCACAGCATTGGCATAACAGCGCCATTTTTACATTATACAAGTCCGTAACCATCAGGAAATTCAGAATAATGATATCCTGACATTTCAAAAGATAAATGATATGTTGCATACAATTTTATGGTCTGTATCATATTTTTGTAATCCATGTCAACTTTTACTAAAGTTAAAAATTCTATTATAAAAAATTAGTAAGTGAAATATGGGACCATGAATTTAGGCGATTTAAGTGACGTTACTTGAGTAAGAAATTGGACAAGTAATAACAAAAGAAATCAAGAATGGCTCATACAATTGTTACAAAATAAACTGACATTTCTTACCATACAAATTGCTACTAATATTATAAATAAATAAACAAACAAAATGCATGACAAAAAATCTTTAGCAACGAAAAGTTTCACAGAAATTTTACACATTTATGGTGACAATTCACTGCTTCTGCTAAACACTCCTGACCACAACACACTTACAGAGGAACTTTGTGAACAGCACGAACAGCTTGGCTCTCTCGGCTTAGGTTTATTTGGCCTACTGACCAACATTTGACTAGATTACAACAGCTTTACTAATAAGACAAAGGGCAAAAATGCTGACTGCGATCCTGACAATGCAGATTATGAACCATTAAATAAATTAATAAATCAACATAGCTAAGTTAAAAGTGTAATCCACCACAAATGAGACATATTCACATCAAACGATTAATTACGCTTGAATCTGTCTAAGCCGTACATGCTCGATATCTAGACCTATAATACTTTCATGATAGGATGACTAAATTTAACTCAAGTACAAAGTGGAGGTAATAATGCAATTTTATTCTAAATACGAGTGTAACACCATAAAGTGTTTCAAATTAAATTTAATATAAGTTAACAAAAAAAAAAAAAGGACTGGAGATAAATAGCAAGTCAGTTAAAGAGAAGTGCCAGAATTTGCGTTTATCTGTGGTGCTACCCCACACTACGAGTTATGAGCAACTATTTTAATTTTTCCAATATAATTCTGTAAAACATTGTAGCACTGTGACATGAATCATCGAAGGTTATTATTGCATACGGCCAAAAGACACCATTACGTTCTTGCATCACACAGCCATTACCGTTTTAAATCAGACAAACACTAAATTAAGGTCATCACAGTACGTTCTATCTCAACCAGACAATTATGTCTGTTCACAAAATCCAAAGAACATTTTGTTCAAAAGTAGGAACAAAAGGAGAATCTTGCTGCGTTTTTTCATGCATCTCATCTCGTGTGAACGCTGCTTTATAGCCCGGCGCTCATCTGCAATTTCTGACAAATTTAAAAATAGCATAACCATTACCTACAAATTTCCAATATAATTTCAAGAAAGTTATTTTATTATTGTTACTTTATTTAGCTTCTTGCTGTTATTTTATAAATGTTTTAGCCAGACATTTACTTTAGTTTCCATAATGAAACTAATTAAATCATATGGCCCGACTGTGACTACGGTACATAAAGACAAGAATATCCCAAAGTTTAAGTGTAATCTGTGTAGACAAATTACTTTTAGTGACTAAATTTGCATGTTCAATTATTCTACTTCATATCATGCTACATAAATTTTTGTGTTGCTTTTCATTGAAAGTTACTTGAGTCATATGGTTTGATACACAATAGATTATTTCCTGTAATTTTAAGTCCATCGTTTCTCAATGATTACTTGCGTTTGAATAAAAGTTTCTAAAAGTTCATATTTTGCTACTAAAGCTACAGCAATGTTGAATTACAGAAATTTCAGTTCAATTTTAACACATTTTATTAATGTGTGTGTGTGTTTGCAATTAATAATGATTTACAAATTAAGGATGTTCCCTGATGATAGAACTGTAGCCATTTCTTTTATAATTTTTATTATATCGTGGCACCAGGGGTGAAGTGTGATTCATGCAGGACAGTAAATTAATGTGCCTAGGACTGTGAGTTTTTCCACAGTTGACAGTCTACTAGGACATGTTCCAGTAACAACAAATATCAGAGGGTGCAATGCAATTATACATTTTTTTTTTCAGCCAAAGCCCATGGTTTGAAAAAGAAAAAAAAAAAGTTATTTTCCTGTTAAATTAAGCCAGCTTATGTTTCAGTGTCAATATCTCAACAAACATGTTTTGCTTGTATCAGTTCCTTCTGCCACCTATCAATTGTACCTGCCACTAACACGGGAAAGTAAATAGCGTGTGTGTTTTTAATTTGGTACAAATTTTACAATTTAGTTTTTCGTTTGACGTTGTATTTTCTGTGGCTTTTGTACAATCTACTAGCTCGAGGAAAAGTTTCTACGAAAATCTGTGTGTGCCACTCTGTTTACCAAGGCATGAGCAAAGCAAGCACAAAGGGCCACACATATTTATCTGCTTAACATGTGGCTAATAAATAAGTATGAAGCTGGTAAACTAGTGTAGCTCCTTGAAAGTGTTTGCTTATCTCCTGCAAGCAGAATGGCACACATTTGTAACGAATCACTTACGTGGAGCTATTTTTGACATGTGTTATTATGTAATTTACGTGTTCTACAAGTTTTAACACACAATTTCCCTGGTATTCATAGTCCTCCCCACCATCACGTTTCTTAGGACGTTCTGCGGACACAATGTGCCTATGCAATTATTCCAGCAAAACATACCATTTCCCAGTATTTTTTTTCACTTTTTTCAGAAAAGCTGCATTTTTGCAACATTACTTGCTACCAATTAGTTCAAAAGTAACAGAATACTGATAGCCACAAGCTAAAGTGTTACTTTTTTGGAGGAGTGGTACAGTATGGCATATTCAAGGAAGAAAGGAAAAAGATGTGCAAACACATACAAACACTGAAGAGAAGGGCGTAATTAGAAGTATGATTAATAAACGAGACAAACTGATAAAGGTTCGTTATAACACTAATTATCCCAAATGAACTTCAAGTGACACATTATATATATTGGAATTTCTCTCAGAAGTGTCACCACAATTCAGATAGGGTTCAGATGCATGTCACTTGTAGCAGAATCATACCAGCATAAAAGCACATAGCAATCACACAACCATGAAACATGCTTAAAGACTTAATATAAAATTCTTATTATTTTGGAATTCCCTGACTATTCCCTGTTTTTCAGGCAGAATCTTGCCATTTTCCCTAACCTATTTTCAGGACAGAAACCTTCCAACACCATATTTTTCCATTGCTGACAGAACAAATGCTATCAGTGAAGTTGAATAAAGTTACACTGCAAGCAGTGCCAACATTTTATTCAGCCCATCAATATTTCTCACAATACATGGTACTGATAATTACATTATCCTGTGAAAATTCCCTGTCACATGAAATTTCCCGACTTCTCCCTGTGGGTGGACATCCTGCAATATCAAATACAGCATCTGAGCTATTGCTTGAAGGTGGTAGTGTTCTCGCAACTCTTGTGCTGTAGGAGTCAAGATCTTTGTTTTGTGATGGTGCAGGTACAGCAACCGCTTTGTCTTGTAGGTTGTGGATGTGACCAGCTATGGCTTGTTCAGTGTCTGCTCTGTGGACATTCATTCTCTGCACGAGTGTGTTGGTGGTGAGGCCAATTTATTCTGCATTGAAAGTGTTGGCACTGTAGCTGAAAAATCAGCTCTTCTGCGGCGGTTATAGTTGCCTTGGATGGGGTTCGGCTGGTGAGTCAATTCATAACAAAAACCCAGGTAGCCACTGGGCATCAATTTAAGATAATCAATGCTCCAAAACCATACTCATCAGCTATACCTCAAAGATTTCAATTCTCCCGCAGCACTACCAACAAAGCCCTGCAACTCGCCGCCCGATGTAGCTGGTCCTGCCAGCANAGCAGCACTACCAACAGCGCCCTTCCACCATATTGCAAAGCCCTGCAACTCGCCGCCCGATGTAGCTGGTCCTGCCAGCAAAGCATTGTGATTACACAACCACGTGAAAAATNCGCAGCACTACCAACAAAGCCCTGCAACTCGCCGCCCGATGTAGCTGGTCCTGCCAGCAAAGCATTGTGATTACACAACCACGTGAAAAATGTGTCGTCGTCCTTTGTGTGTGCGACGGTTGATAAGCACTAGACTGCGAGTACCTGAGCTTCTGTTCTTTTATATATTATTGGTAGCCTAGAAGCCTACTTGTAACCTCCTTTGGTGTAAGCATGTAAACAGAACTGAGTGAAATGAAGCATGTAAAATATTCGTACAGTTTCGACATAATGAACGAAATGCTAAATAAACAGAAAGCAGTTCCGAGTTTTTTTTTAAGTAACATAACATTCCATTGACTGTACCAGAGTATGTTTAATACTGTAATTTTATTGGACCAAATAAAATGACCTACTGCCTTAGCTAATACCAAAAGTTTAGTTTGTATTCTAGTAGGGCTATCTCAAAAAAAAGTTCCTGTACAAAATTGTTGTGAAGCCACATCTGATTTAATAACCCACTGTACTGTGCAGTTGATATGGGTAAACTGTGGCCAAAGCATGAGAAACATCATTACCATTTTTTGATATTTACAGACTGAATAAGAAATACTTATTCCTTCACAGAACTAAGGTTACAGAATGCATGCTGACTGGAATGGAATTATACAAAAAAGTAACTGAAAAATTATTAAAATTACGCTCCCTCAATTGAGTGTCAATAGTCACTACGATTGAACAATAAATGCTCTCAAAATAATGTATCCATTAATAACAGATGCTAAAAATTCACTACAGCAAAGATTTTTGTTTAAAATACCTATTAAAAACCAGTCCAATTTCACAAAACTAAAAGCAACAAACCTAAGGATGACAATCTGGAAATGTCATACATAATTATTTATTTTTAGTTTAAAATGTTACCGCTACAAATTTTTCTTACTATGTTACTTGGCTAGCTCAACTAGCAACAATTTTGTTCACATTCACAGTTTACCAAATAGAGCCAAGCTACATTAAGCTGACCACAATTTCTACCAATAATATTTAGCAGAAAAAATGTAATGTCACCAATACCGTACTTAAAAATAATACATTGTGACTGAAAAGTACATACTATACATCCTCCAGCCTATACAATATACTTTAGATATTTGAAGTGAAAGTTGACTTGGATTTTACATACAAAACATTTTGCAGCTGTTTCAGAACATAAAACATTATTCATTCCAAAAACCTGTGTGTGTACATGTGTACAATAACTATTTCTGTGCTCAGGTTGAACAAGAAAGACTAGTAGGTCGGTTCTCCTGTATACAGGGAACTTTCTGGTGCTTCTTGTAATCTGTCAAGATCATGAAGCTCTTGCTGCATTTCTCACATACAAATGGAGCGCCCGTATGAAGTTTCATGTGACGCTTCAAGTTGAACCGGTAAGTGAAATATTTACTGCACAATGGACAGTGAGAACCTAATTTGTTCTCTCCGCCATTTTCCTTTGGCTTTTTCTTTGAGCGCTTGGCACGGTGGGACTGCTTACAATGTTCTTTTAGGCTTATCTCATCCGAATACAAAATGTTGCATATCTCGCACTTGAAATAGTTTCTCTGCACTGCTTCTACTTCGTGGCCTGCGACACTCATTTCGATCACATTGCTTGAGTGGCACCCACTGGGATCTGGAGAAATTAACGTAGGTTCCCCGTTCTCTGCACCAACCATGTTTTGCAAGACTTGCAACGTAGCAACATCTTCATGCTGATGGTGATTCACATTAAAATACTCATAATGATTTGCTTCCCGCATAGGAAAAACAGTTTCTTTTTCGAACAGTTCATGATGCATGGGTGAAGCACCTTCACTTTCTTCAGATAACTGAGAAAAGTAATATGAAAAAGCAGAGGTCATTGGAAAAGCTAATTTTACGCAATTATCGGAGTTAAAATTTTCATTAGAGTTACACTGTGTATCTGTCAAGTTTGATTCATCGTTTCCTTCAGGCACCATATTTTGTAGAACTTGGAGTGTCACGCTATCTTTATCATAGCTGTGATGATTGAGGGGAAAATAATTATCAAAACGATTTACTTCATTCAACGGCATACCCACCTCCTTCTCATTTGTTCCATGGTGTACATCAGTATGGTGTGATGGCAAAGCAGAATTGGTCTCAAATGCCTAAAAAATAGGTAACATTCAGTTAAACATAAAGCAGATACAAAACGTACAAAGAAATCAAAGTTATACTTTGAAAAATATACAAAATCAATTTCCCACCTTATTTTCCATGATGTTTGGTACACATCTAAAGTTGTCAATACCATTGACAGATATTGCCATTTCATCAACAACACGCTTTACTTCTTTGTGACAACATTATAAAAACATTAACTGATTACTGCCGTACAAACCACGAACTTTTAAAAAACCCCGATTAAAGTCCACTTAAAACCATAACGTTCCGTCTTTCATTTATGTTCATATCCACCAATTAGTTTAGCTCGTTTTTCGGCAGGTAAAACTAAACTTTCTTACACTTAAAATGCATTTTCCAACACGTAAAAACATTACGTGTAAATAATATAAAAACCGAATACGAACATAACTTCAACACGCAACAAAGACGACGTTCCGGTCACATAATGTGATAATTACAAAATATAAAACACAACAAATGTTACGCCGCCATTTTGAAAAATTATTTCGTCTCAGTGCTACCACAACAAACATAAACATAATATGAAAAAACTCCTGCCTCCAGTGGCAGAAAAAGTCTGAAATCGTAAAAACCTACCCATCACTACTTTATAAGGTACACATTAATTTTTACCATTACACAGATGAATAAATGGAAAAAGGAATCATATAACATTTTACTTTTATATTAGACCCGTTATACAAAACAATATGAAATAAATATATTTTATTTAATCGGTTTTGGATTTGTATTTTAAAAAATATCCACAACATTAAAGAAGCGAAAGTAAGTATCAATAAATAAATGCACCCATTCCATTTCTCCTTAATGTACATACGCACGTAGAAAAGAGACACAGTAGGTTTGTTCGCATGGTATGTTTTTTATACTATCCGGGAGCAAAAAAATAATTTTAACACGCCGCAAAATAGCAGTTACTATCGGCAGGACGGCACGAACGATGAACAGCAGGAAACTAGCATGTTAGATATTAAGAAAAAAAAAATTATGAGAAAAATGTCGTTTATAATTAGTACCCCTGTGTAATTTCTGTGTAGTAAAAAAGATTGGATACTCAAAATAACTACTTTCGAAAGGTAAATGGGTCTTTATTATTTTCATTACTAAGTGCATATCCCTGTGCACTTCTTTCAGAATACACTAACATCTCATCAATCTGAGTAAAAAAAAAAAAGTTTACACTATCACAACTCTTAAGAATCGTCGACATATATAATTTTTTTTGCGGCCATTTTTTTTTCACCTGGCTAGTTTTGAAATGTTTACTGTACCTCAACGAGCAAGAGCAGTAATAGATGCTTTTCATTGCAGAAACCCACACCTGAACAACGTACAAAAAAAAGTGCTTCGGGTAACACGGGAACTGGTAGAAACACAGCAAAAATAGTACTAAACTTGCAGAATACCAAACCACGCAAAAACACCTCATGTAACATATATTCCTACTTCTATGTACCTATGACCAAACTTTCAACAAAAAACATTTTCTGTTTTAAAAATAAATTTGATTAATTAATTAATTAATCTCTTATGGATGATGCAGAACGACGTGTGTCCAACTTCATCGCATCAGCACGCATGGCGCGCCCGAGCACAGGATGCCCTTGTGCAGGATCAGTGAATGGTGTAGTGCAAGTGAGAGCAAGGCAGTGTCACTAACCACCCACTCCCCCTCTCCAATCAAATAAAAACACGTCCAGGGAAGGGAGGTGCGGAAGGGTTTTAAAACTAAAATCACGGGGCAAATAAAAAGCAAATATATTTTGATTACAAAGAGATGCAGAGATGTGTACAAAACGCGAGAGATGACCCTGTAGTATTTTTCAGTTTTGTTTTTTGTTTATGTGAGTTTCTTGTGTTAACCGCATTACGCCACCCTCAATCCACACCAGTATTTGAGTATTGTTGCAAGTGTTAAATTCGTAAATGTTATTGTTAAATTATTCAGACCTCTTTGCAATAGCAAATGTGTACATTCTTGTATTCATTCAACATGAAAGTAGTTCTGGAGTGCGAGTCGCCGCCAAACCACAGCTGCGCGCACCCTCCATAGTGAGTCATCGTCTAGCATACAGAGGGATCGGCACAAATTGCGTCGCGTTCTGGGTGCATTCATGTTTTCGTACCGATCATGTAACTTGCAATAGACTTCGTAAATTACCGGAACCTTTTTATTTTCGCACCCGGAGACGCCACCCCTTCATCCCCGGAATAAGCATCGCCCGGAGAAGCCTAAATTTTCACATTTATTTATCACTCATTCATGCTTTTTTCGGCAATTTAGCCCACGTGGCGGGCGCGCGGACAGGGTCCGCATAAGCTTCACTTTGTAGTGAATTTAGGGTAGCACCGTGCAAGCAAAAATATATATCAGTTTTCAGACTACGTGTGTTTCAATACCGAGCACCACCCACGAGGCATTTCGGGGTATCGGTCCCCTACAACCTTATATATCTTCACCACCTGTATATGTACAGTTCATTTAATTCAGTGCTTATCACAGTTTAAGGCTTGTGGGTTAGCATTAATAGGCCCACTTCATTCAGACTTAATAAGTAGGTACGAGGAAGTCTGCCTTCTTGAGTGCCATTGGGGGCGTTTTAAAACAATGGAACCACCTATGAAATGGCGTACTTCCAGGTGGTCGGCCGCACGATCCGGAGAGTACCAACAACTTTATCTCGACACCGCCTGCTAAATGTGTCTGGTCCCCAATCGAGTAACCTTCCCAACAATAACTCCTTCACAGTCCCTGCACCGACTTTAATGTAAAGTCATTAACACATAAAAATATGTTTTCTTTCGCCGTTGCAATGTTGCAACAATTTTTTAAAAACACATTGTTTAAAAATTTTACCATATTTTGTTGCACAAAGTCTGCAAAATAAAACACAAAATTATTTCGCTTCCCAACATTACATTTTTGTTAGAATCTGTGTCAAAAGAAAATGTGTGTTCATATATACATACGTTGCGAAGAGATTGTGAAACTGCATTGTTCTAAATGTTTTGCTCCAATTTAAAAAATAATGTTCACAGAGAAATTTGGTTAACAATTTAATAAATGTTCGCTTTACGATTTTTTTTTAACACAAGCGCACCTTTTCAAGCAAAACCTATAGCAAAAAAAAGTTAAAAACCTAATTTGGTGTTGGATAGGCCATCGTAAATAACAGCTTATAGAATATTTATCAGATTTTTATAGATACCTAAATAATTTTCAATAATGAAAGCTGAGAAGAAAAAAGTGATTATTTCTTGCAGGTGATTATATAAACGAGTGTAACTACAAAAATTAAGATGTAACAATGTTAAGGGCCATGCTTTTTCTACTGTCGAGTCATAAAACATTAAAATGTATTCTCAACTAGACAGTATATTTCCAAGATTGTGGGGTATGCTGTGGTTGACGTCTGGAGATGGTGATAAACCAGCTATGGGTACCATGTCGTCTGTATTCCCAGAGGGTATTGGGATACTGGACATCGCATGCACTAACAAATGCAGCATGGTGTTGTCTTTGCTGGACTAAGGTTCTGAAGCATTTTTGTCAGTAAACTGTTGTGGGGGCGGTGTATCAACACAGTTAACTGACAAAACCTCAGAGATGTCAGGCACCACAGAACATCGTCGTGGTCAACAGTAATGTCTCATCTCCTGCCCCCGCCCCCTCCCTTAAACACACGACTGTTTCAAGGTGGTTGGAACACGTTTCAGGTCAAATGTAATGGCCCTGAACTGTAAATCGGTCTTCTGTTATGGTGAAATCTGTTTTCCGACGATCTTCTATTTTTACTCGTATTTGCCATTACTCACTATGGGGATCAAGTTATGTCACAATCCAGGTGCAGCAGAGGCTATGGAGGGAGTCCTTGACATTGATGAATTTGGAGTGATGAGGTTAAGAGGCATAAAGCCAAACAAAATCTCAAAGAGCCATCTTTCTTCAGAGACATGTGTTATGGCAGAATTAAATGGGTTGGCAGCGAGTTCAGTTAGGCCTTCGTATAGCATTTACTGTATTTGTTCATTAATAGTACGATACTGGTAAGGTTAGTACCAGCGAAGAGCTTTGTATACTGGTTTGCCATGGAATAACATTATCCTGTGTTCTGCAATGTTGGCATGGCAAATTGGATCAGTTGCTGAAAAACCATCTTGGCACACGTTGAGTAGGCGCTATTTTGCATCACGGTATTCGGGCATTATGGTATGATAGATCTAGTTCAGCAATACTTCCGATGTGCAACCAATGGATATAGGTAGTAGACCATACAGCACTCTTTCTGGGGGTCTGTCAATTTAGAAACTTTTGGCTGTTAAGGTCAGTAGTTTGCACACATTGGATCTCTTAACAACATTGTGAATTTGGTAGTCACTACGCATTGTTGTTAAGTAATTATCACCAATCCTAATGCTAGCAGTAGTATATTCGGCAACAAAGAATTATGGCCTTCTTGATGTCATAATGTTCTGCATGAAAACAAAATATAACTATATTGCGGGATTATCCAGTAAGTGGTGCATATCAAACTTGAAAAATAATGATAGTCATTCTCTTCCCATACCAAATAGAGCTCCAAAATGCCTTGATGTGGACCACTCTCGCATTGTCTGGCATGGCCACTGTCATCACGTCATAGGGCCACAGACGTTCCACCAGTGCGGCCTGTGAAACACGCACGCGTGTCCACATCGTTCACTTGGGAACGGATCATGACCCGATACCGAGTGATCCAACCGAGTGCCTGTGGTATCCCTAGATAGATCTGTGTAATTAGGATAGGAATTATGTGTCATAATGTGTAGTAAATAGCATTAGAATATATCGCACATGGGCAAAAGTTCGTGAAATTCGCCCTAGGGGATCGCGAAGTAATCTCAGAGTAAATGCACGCCACATGCATTTTTAATGAGGAGTAGAGTAGCAAGGCTAGGGTATTTGAAGTGTTCTACATAATCTTCCGAGTGCAATTGTGTGTCTAATCAAACAAATTAGTGACATGGGAAATAATTAGTTTTTCTTTAAACCGTGCCGTTCTGGTCATTTAAATGCCCCAAATCTTAACAGACCTTAATTTCCCATGTGTCCTGCAAGGCACTACATAATCAATTTTTGTATTGAAATTAGTGCTTAATTAAGAACTCTTAACTCCCCAGGATTAAGAAAATTCACTCGGAACGTTTCAGTGTTTTATGTGTATATGTTTCAAGTTCTATGTTAATAAGGTCAGTTAATTAAATTACCTCGCGGAGTGGAGCGAGCTCTTGGCAAGGACGCCGCACGCCCTTGCCATCTACGGCAGTCTGATTCCACGGGTCGTAGGTGCTGCACGTGCATCGTGTCGTGGGGGACTTTCGTACTTTGTTCTGGACACTTAACTGCAATAGGTTAACTGAAATGGGTTAACGTAATTTACTGGAACTTTTATTTAGTTTTTCAACAGTCTACCCCACGTTCGCAGAACCCCTCCTTCAGCTCAATTTACCGATCCCGGAGGATTAGTTACTATTGTAAGTCTTCACACCATTCTTGGCTTTTTTTTTTTTTTTTACAGTTACGGCCACTGGTAGGCATTGTGAGTTAGGCCCGCTTTAATTTGCATTGTATACAGGTAACTGTGTATACTATTCAGCAATACAATTGAATTGAGTTAACCGAATCGTGTGAGTTCTCATTAAGTGTTGTATTTCGGGCCATGACTCTACCAGGAAGTCATCGACGTCTCAAGGAGGTATCCTTCATTTATAAGGTGATACTAAGGCGTGCTGGGGAGCCTGAATACCCCAGCTATATATTACGTTTTCCTGTAAATTTGTACCGTGTGTGTCAGGGGCTACAGCGACATGGTAGTTCAGCTTACAATCCTGAGAACTGTGACTTCGTTCTCAACCAGTGAGCTGGCGCACATTCTGTTCAAAATAAAAATACTGTGTAATATTCTGACTTTTCTTAACATTGTCGCGGGACGACGTCCACATTACTATCCCCGACCACTTAGGTAACATTAGTCTTGTATCATCTGGGGGGAAAGCAAATTTTTTTTGCTAGTTTTCAAGTATAGTACATCCCACGAAATTGTACAGGCATTTGAGACATAGGATTTGAACAATTTTTCAAACGAAACTAAAATAATAAACAATGTTACTAATAATCACTTTTTTTGTGTAAGCATGTTGTAATCTTTATTAATTGTGTAGCTGTATTGGTTACCACTTCCGACCAGAGGTATGACGAGAGGTCGAGGTTGGAGATGGGTACTGACATCACCACTGCACCATTCTTTGTGCAGAGTTCTGGCGGGAAATACTCACTAGACATGTCTTGTAGATTTCTTACCAGCTACTCTGCTGTGGTTCGTGGCCGAGTCACCTAGGCGACTAGGCTGTTCTACCAATACTCTACATCTCAATTGATGGATTATTAATTGTGGTTCGATAGGCTGCTAGCTGAGGGCAGTCGCGGTCGACCCAGTACTACTGCAGTCCCCCTTGTGATGTACTGTTATACTGGTATCAAGTTAGCTAAATGTGAAGTCGTAAGGCCCCTCCACATGCCAATTAAACACTAATAAAAGTATATGATACAACAAAAACACTTTAAAACCCTTAAAATGGCAGGTTGGTGGGTCCAGCTACCGAAATGCATTTTAGACTTGGGGATTGCAGTAATTTATTGACGTTTTGACACTACAAGCCGTTAACGGTTCTCATGTCGTTAAGTAGACCCGATGCACTAAGCTCAGGGGCTGATGCGGGAAAAATGAGCGTGTTTTCTCTGGACTATAAAAGTGAATGTACACTCCTGGGGCTGTAGGTCTGCAGGAGGTGGAGAGTCACTCCTTCCGGGTGATGCAGTTATGTAAAATTATACTGTTTTGGTCAAAAAAAGAAGTTAAAACTATGGTTCTCGGTGGAAGACAAAGAAGTTGATGAAGTGCCCGAGAGTCGCAAAATCCGCGCGGCCTGCTCTGTTGAATGCCTGCTTCAGAGTAAATGGCCGTCGGCGTATTTCCGGCCCCTTGTGAAGATGCTGGTAGTCGGAAATGCAGGATAGGGTTAATTGTTTACAATGCCTGGGTGGGAAAGCTTCCATAAATAACTGTAGAATGAAAATTGAGTCTAGCAAAAACTTACATATTCTATATTTTAAACAGGCTACTTAATTATNGGCCCTTAATTGTTTACAATGCCTGGGTGGGAAAGCTTCCATAAATAACTGTAGAATGAAAATTGAGTCTAGCAAAAACTTACATATTCTATATTTTAAACAGGCTACTTAATTATTGATGACAATGCACTTTCGCACTGTTAGGTTTACGGGCACGTAGTGTTACAAATGTGTTTATCAGAGTCCATAAACGTGTTGACTGCTGCAAAAATAAACATGTACACTTTTACACTCACTATTCCTTCAAAAACACAACCTGAGATGCACCCAGTTAGGTAATACCTGAGGGGGCTAAACTTAGGTTGGCACATGTGAAGCCCTTGCTCCAAGAAAGAAGTAGTTGACACTTTACTTTAACATAATTTGTAATTACTTTTAGTAGTACAGTTTACTTGTGGTTTGCACTTTATGTAAACTGGGAAAGATATTGCTCTGCTTTTGGGGACCACTAACACTTAGTATTGCACAATGGCGTCGGTTGTTTGTATGCGTCCTGATCAAGGGCGCTACGAAACCTTGTGTTGCCTTCATGCGTGCTACGCCTTGACAGCGCAGCACTGAGTGTGAGAACACGTGCTGGTTAGTTGGGATCCGAACCACGAAACTGTTCTGATGTCGCCCACGTGGTCAGATCAAAGTGGGACCGTCAGCTGACTCGCCCAGTTTTGGATGAAGAGGGTGCTTTCCCAAACATCATCGAGATACTGTAGCCGACGGCCGCACCCATTGTTCTTGTCGTCGGCATGGTGCTCGGCCGTTGTTGTATTGTGGCGCAGCGAACGGTCGCGGAGACCAGTGAGTTTGGGCTCACATCACCAAAGGTAAATATAACTGAAAAACCGCAATGATGCAATATGTCGGAGGCTACAAACACCTCTGGGCATTTTTAATGCTCCAGGCGCGTCCCACCTAAATCTCCAACTGCAAGGAAAAATGCATTAAAAAAAAGTGCTTTAACGCAGCTTGGACTATATGTATGCTACGCTTTGTTCGCAGCCTACCTGGTCTACGATGAGTGAGTGAAGAGATTTGGGCGGCTCTAAACATCATGGTCTTGAGAGCCAATGAGGGTGAAGCAAGACGTGTATGGAGCAGCATCAGAATGCAGGGGATGGGGAAACGGGAGATCCCGAGAAAACCCACCTACAAGCAGCATTGTCTGGCACAATTTCTACATGCGAAAATCCGCAGAGGGGGGTGGGGGGACCACACCAGGAATCGAACCCGGTTCACCTTGGTGGAAGGCGAATAGTCTAACCACTACAGCCTTCCCCATGTCGACGATACTGGCCAGTGTTGGGGCTCCTGTACGCCTTTAAACCACTACCTGGTGTCTTGTGAAAGCAAATCTGCAATCCCAGTCCCCATTACATGTGCTGCCATTAACTCTGCAACAGCAGCGGCTCTATTTGCAATGGTGTCAGGCATGAGCAACGTGCAATTCCACAGACTGATGATGTGTGGTGTTACGTGATGAATACAGCTTTGTTATGGGGGACTGATCATCATTGTGCCCAATTGTGAAGGGTTCCTCGTGAATACCACAATCCAAACCCAACCTTGCTAGTGAGTTGCACACTTCCCCCACAGGCAACATGATGGTCTGGTCAGCCATAACCTACTATAACTGACCGGCTCTCGTGTTACGTGAAACATTGACAGCCCAGCAGTATGTGAATGAGATCCTATGGCACCATATGGTTGTTCCATTTTTTGGATGTGATTCCTGACATGATAATTCCTAGTGCACATGGCATGATAGCTCAGGACTGCCTCAGTCATGTCTAAACATTACCATGGCTTGCATGCTTCCCCAACATATCTCCTATTGAGCATATGGTGGACCAGCTGAAATGTCACAGTATCCGAGATTTGGAACACACTGTCCAACAATTGTGGACCCATCTACCACAGGACAACATCCTTCGTCTGCTGGACTCCATGCGACTGTGTACAGCAGTGGTACATACTATTGATGATGACCAGATGGAGTACCACATATCCATATGTAATTGCCCCGCTGCTCAGGTTTGTGATCACGTGTATAATTAATCTGTAGTACTACCTCTATAAATTTTCTGTACCATCCGATACATTGTTCTACGTGCGCTATTTGTATTGTTCGGATGTGCTTGTTTATTGTTTGTAAGTACTGTATTTGCTTGTGTGTGTCTTTTTCCCCATATAACATTTGTTTTTCATTAATTTTAGTTTTGGTACATAACCACGGGCTTGGCTCAACATAATGAAATGCAAATTTCCTCATGTAAAGACTATATTCCTACCACTAAAGCTAACATTATTTCTTGATGAACTTTGACCGTCTGTTTCAATTTTTTGATATTACAAAGTCAGGTGTACCCGTGCAGTTATGTTCTTATTCCAAATTTTAGATGAAAATTTTGAGCTCAAAAGCTACAACTATACGACACATGATCTGCATCTACATAGTTTCTCCACGACATATACTTCAAATTATGACAAGGTGATGGGGAGCATTGCGTTCTTTCCTTGCAAACAGAACTCTCATGGTATCATATCTCTCAGACCTAAAAGGGCGGAAACTATTACATCCCACTTCACGAGCGTCGGAAGCTTTCTGCAGAAGAGATTTTTCCAACATCTGTTGGTTCCACTGAACGTGAAAGGTAATACAAATCTTTTAACTAATTTTTGATGAATGTTCAGTAGAAATATTACCACAGTGGACTTTCACCTTGGCATCAGATATGTTCCACGTGAGGTGGCATCATATGTCTATCAAACAAAATAACCATGGATATCACGATTATGAACATTGTTTGATGGTCATACTGTAGGTGGTTTGCAGTTAAATAAACACTTTGGAAGTCGGGCTTAGATTTTTCTCTTTTCTTCATGTGCACAAGTTGCTGTTACTGTGGATCAAATTACTAATTTCGGCATGACAATCACGCAACAGTGTTAAAAAAGTTTATTTTGTTCAGTACACAACAGATTATGAATTGGTAACACATTTGTTTCTGTAACCACTAGGGATGGGTCATTCCAATTCTTTGATTTGTAGATACCATCCATTTTTTTTTTAAAAATAATCTGAATTGATTAATTAATGTTTTTGCCACATCAATTATTGGTTCCAGTTAATTCCCACATTGAGATAAACTTAATTCTACAAAACGGTGTGTTAAGTTTGAAAGCTGGGGCATATCATACACAGAATTAGAAAGTGTTGAAAACCACAGTTCCATGTTTTATTTATGCACATCGCATCAACCATAGTTATCTTACGATTGTATTTATCACAAAGAAAAATATACAAAGTAAAGGAAGGAAACATTAATGTATATTAAGGCTCACATCAGACTGGCCATTGATTATAGATTAATGCTGCACCATTAAATATGCAGGCCTTGATAAGGGATTTCTTTTTTATGAACTACTTAATTAAAGATCCATATTCTGGATAATCTCTCTTTTATTTATTTGTTTCATCAATGAACTGGTCAATGTGTCTCAAATTCTGTTTAAAAACATAATTATACTATCACTGCTCATATTAATTACAGTATAACCTTACTAATCTGGACCTAACTGAGCCAAACAGAGTAATCTAGACAGCCCCCCCCCCCCNTTACCATTCACAACCTTAATTACAGATGTGAGACTGTGAGACTGCAATTATGCATTTATCACGTGGGCGCAAGCAGCAGAACCTGACAAGGGTCATCTTTTTTTTTGCCTTTGCTGTAAGTTGCTTAGTTTTGTATGTCAAGCATCACATCTTGTGTTGAGCCATTTCTTTACATATTTGCAGTACAGTATTCGTAATTTACGAACAGTTTTACAGTATTTAATTTTCATGCAGTGACATTAAGTAAACCTACTAAATGTAAAAATAAAAAACTTAGGGCTTTCTATTTTTACAATTAACTATGTGTGATACAAACAATTTGAAAATAGGGTCATCCATGGCGAGCATGTGTGGTGGAATACGCGACAGCCAAACCGATTGTTTGACGTAATGTAGAAAAATAAGCACTGTGAATGTGGGTGACTGCAGATCAATCTCTGGACTATGTGGTTCATAAATGGTTTTCTCAGCTTCGTTCATCTGGATTGTCTGTGCAACCAAAGGAAATTCAAGCTGCTGCAGAAAGGTTATCTAAACAGCTGGGCATTAGTGACGTCAAAAGCCAGTTCGGATTGGCGTTTTTTAAGTTCACAAACATAAGAAAAAAAACAATGAAATATAGAGTGCAGAGGTTAAAGCTGTTCAGCCATTAAAAAAAAAAAAAAAAAAAAACCCGTCACAACGGTATGGTTAAAATGATATGGGCTTATATTGGAGAGCCTTACCGGACAATATCAAAGCGATAATCGCTGAGAAACACCTGGAAGAAAGATTAGTACGAAATAAGTTTATGTGTAGCTATGTGCAAATATTGACAGACACTACATGTTAAATAGTTACGATGTTGTGATAAATCTGCGTTGCCACGGCAGGAATAAATATACTTTAACATGTGTGATTTTGTTGAAAAAACAAAAAGCTAAGGACAAAAAAATATAACGGACAGTTTTCCAGTACACTACCAAAGCTGTAAGAACATGTGGTTCATTTCAGATATCACAATGAATTGGTTTTATAAAAAAAAAAACAGTGCTAGAGTGGAGTGGAGTGGAGAAGAGATATTTGGCCGGTTGTTTACATCGGGGTCTTGTGAGCAGATGAAGGTGAAGTGAGTTGAGTATGGAGCGGCACCGGAATACAAGAGTGGGGAAATGGGAGATCCCAGAGTAAACCTGTCAATCAGCAGCATCGCCAGGCATGATTCTCAAACATGAAAATCGGGGAGCAACCCCGCCGGGAATCTAACCCAGTTCACCTAGGTGGGAGGAGAGTAGTCTGATCACTACACCACTGCGGCCCCAACAGCGCTTGAAATCACAAGAAATTACAAAGAAGTTTTAAAACTTCCTGAAGTTGAAGTGAATGCACTTGTTTTACTTAATGCTTCAGCACATCCACATGCGGAAAAGCAGAGCGGAGCGGAGCAGAAAGGTTTAGGTAGCTCTTAACATTGAAATCTTGAGAACTGATAAGGGTGAAGCGAGGTGAGTATGGGGCAGCACCAGATGCAAGAGTGGAGGAAATGGGAGATCCCTGAGAAAACCAGCTGACCAGCAGCACTGTCCAGCACAATTCCCACATGCAAAGGAAAAGCTGACAAATCAGGATAAAAAAATAATGTTTACTGTCATGCCTTCAAACACAGCCACTCTGATCCAGCCTATGGACCAAGGCAGTATATAAACATACATTAAAGTTAAAAAAAAAAATAAAAGCTTTTAAATTAAGTTTTGGAAGTTGAGGGACCAGCTGCAGGGGAAGACAGAAGAGGGCAGAAGACATTAAAGAATCTAAAAGCTTACAGTCCGAGATCTATGATCTATAATTTTGCAGCTGCTGTGAATGATATAAAACCCTCAACCACTGTTACATAAGAACACACAAAACCACTGTTATATACAGTTGAACCCCGAATTAACGAATATGTAGGTAATGAAAACAGCAATGTAAATTAGAGGTTTTCAGGAACCATTAAAAAATTCCAAAACTTTATGAAAATAAAATATCCTTACTAAAATGGAATAAATTGCAATGAAAACCTAATAAAAATGGCAATAATATGTAGGTATTTCTCAGTAGGTATCCTTAAACCATCCACAGAAACACAAAAAACAAAAAGAATAAAGTTAAAATCCGTTTAAAACCATGGCCGCTGTGATTTGAGTTGACGTGTGCACATGCTTAGTTAGACAGCGACACATGACGTCACAAAGGGCTCCTTTGTTCTTCATACCTTTCTCCCCGCTGTGGCCATCCCTCCCTCTACACTTAGCTTCCATCAAAACGTGAGTACATAGAACAGCGGTAACCAATAACAGTGCAGGTTACAGATCTTCCCTTTCCCTCCCGCGAGCACCTGTTATCTCGTGACCACGCCATGTTTCTTATACTTTGTGTAGTGTGTTTAGCTCCGAGATACATTTTTTCAATAGTGCCGTTATAACTTTGGTATTTGGCTTTCCTTCATGGATTTTGATCACAGATTTTGATTGGAACTGACTGCATTGCCTGTTATGACCTGCTTACACTATTTTTTTATTGGTAAACAATTTTCTTCACGGTTTTAGATTTTGGTTTTGTGCTTTTTATTTAAGATTCCTTTACGTTTTTTGGCTTCGACTTTGGGTACAACAGATTACGTCAATAATAATGGTGTGCCAGCAGCACCCGTTTCTGCCACGATCCGTGTCGCTTCTCTGTCGCAGTTGCCCTTGAAAAGTAAGTCACGTCCTTCGCACCAGCTGCGTGCATGCATGTCGGCTGACTTTACGTGTACCGCTGTGGGCCGTCAGTGTGTTGGATAAATTAAGGTATGATAGTGGTGCAGCGTACAAACAGTTGTTTGTTTGTTAGTTAATTAATTTCATTTTAGTGGGAAAGTTGGTCTTAGTACTGGCTAAAAAATATAGCCATAGTACGTGCCGAGATGTTTCCATTTTTGTGGTGGTAAAAGGAGGTCTACTGCCTTGTAAAATGTATAATTCTATCCCAAAAACTTCTGCGTATTGAAATAAATGTGCATTCGTTAATAAATTATTTAATTTTTGTACAAAAAGGCTTTTGAAAATGGATTTTGCACTAGTTGTAAGGTAAGCGGCGCACAGTGTTTGAACTTTTCTCATTAACTCGAGGTCGTTTATGGTCTTATTACTATATATTTTTATCCAGAAGACTCCTTCCTATTCAAATAAATTAAAATTTATTTAATAAACGTCCAAATTTTGTACAAAAGAGGACTTTGGAAATGGATTTCGCATTTGTTAAATGTTAAGCGGCACACAATGTTTAAACTTTATTTTTGTTAATTGCAGATTGTTTGAGGTCTTGTGGGGTACTAGTATTTCATTTGCAGAACATCTGCCTAGTGAATTACTCTGGTATTTAATCTAAATAAAAGTGTTTTTGCACAATTGACAACGAAACACTACAGCAAATGCGAAAAAAAAAAAAAAAAAAAACACATTTGTATAACGACTTGGTGTTGGGGTGTTAAAATAGGTAAATTTGAATTTAACGAAACTGCGGAATGGAGAAAATATTTTCAGGAACCGTGACATTTTGTTAAATTGGGGTTCTACTGTAAGTACACACACAACTTAAAGTGAGATTGTATGGTTTTGTAGTTAATTTTATGTGGAATAATTTACAATTCATATTAAGTTTAAAATAGAAGATTTCTGTTATTCTAAGAGGCATTTAAATTATAGCTGGGCTCATTTTATAGATTATTTTTTAATCAGAACTTTGTCAATCCAGACAAGTCAGAGCTCAATTAGTCTGAATTAATGCTGTTTTACTGTGCTTTCAGTACAATGGGAATATTTATAAAATTATAACTATTGTTTTGCATTGACATCATTTTACCAAAACAAACAAACAACAACAACCGTAGGCCAATGTTACTTTTGAGTTTATCAGAACAAATGTTAAAAGAACACGTGTGCATGATGCTTTTAAGGTTATGAAGACTAAGTGTGTAAATTACAAGTTAATGTAATTGGTGTTTTATGATTTACAATACCTATCAAGGAAATTATTAAACAATAACTAGGCATGTTCCAGAAAATATGTCTAATGTGTGGCATCAATTCATGTGATGAAAACTATGCAATATGCTACTATTGCAAGGTAAAAATTTCAAAGGGTTAGGTAGAGAAATGTTTAGTTGATGAAGGAACACTGCAAAAATTATAGAAAGACAAATAGTAACAAGAATTGACCCAAGTACATTACGACAATCTGATTTTTAATGTGAATTAGTGAATACAGAAACCAACCCATCAATACTTATTAATTATAAATACGTTCCCATTTATATAAATGAAAGTTTTATTGTTGAGTACACAAAATTTGCTCTATTTAATCTATTTTCATTTACTCTGAACACACTTAAATTTTTAAAGTAGAATTGAGAGAATTGATGTGTACTTTGAAGGGAATCTGGTTTGAAGTGGAGATAGGGTGGAAAGATTTGGACGGCTCTTAACATTGAGGTCTTGAGAGCCGATGAGAGTGAAGGGAGGTGTATATGGAGTAGCACCGGAATGCAAAAGTGGGGGAAACGAGAGATTCCCGAGAAAACCCGCCGACCAGCAGTACCGTTCGGCATGAATCCCATGTGCGAATCTGGTTTGAAATCTGAATAGATAAAATACAGGAATCAACCCATCACTAGTAGCCACCAATTAAAACATATTAACACACAGAATTGCTTTCACAATTCACATCCAAAATTACTGTAAAAAAGACAGTCAGTGTTTACACCGAACACAAAATTATGGGCAAGAAATTATTTTATAGAATGGTTTCAAAATGTTTAATTAACTGTAAACCAGCCATAGTAAAAATAATTCTGGCTAAAATTTTAAATTTTAATACATTGCCATTAACTTTTACATATCTTACATGTGAAAACTAATAATTAAAACTATGTTACAAGGAAACACCATTTACTTTCAAAGAGAAACTGATATGCAACAGACTTCAAGTTCAAGCCAATATAAATATATCAATAGTATAGATAAGCAACAAATACCTATATGAGAGACACACAACAAAACATGGAATGTATCAAAACTATGATTTCTCACATGAAGACACAAGAACGTAATATCTAGGATGTGGCAGTTAAGTCACACTGGACAAAATGCTATTAACAAAAAAATATAAAGAATAACAGTAGCAATGCTTGAAGAAAGCACGTAAACTCTTTCTCACAGACACTAATTTTAATCAACAGGAATGACCAAACATTTCATTATCACCTCAAGCAAAAAAACACAGTCAGGCTGAAATGTTCATCTTCGATATTCAAGTTCTAATGCGGAATAACTGATTTCAGTTCTATAATTACTTTTCTCATCATCATGATTTAAATACAATATATAGACACACCACTGTAAACTGTTTGCTTGTGTAACACTTAGAGTAGAATTTCAATGTCTGGCAAAATTATCAACATTAATTACAGTCAACCATTCATATTATTTAAAAACCAAGCCTAAAAAAATTATATCTGTAAAAAATGTAGCCCTC
This sequence comes from Clitarchus hookeri, assembly GCA_002778355.1. Classification (NCBI taxonomy): domain Eukaryota; kingdom Metazoa; phylum Arthropoda; class Insecta; order Phasmatodea; family Phasmatidae; genus Clitarchus; species Clitarchus hookeri. Next base: position 64,778 of record NQII01004852.1, read on the forward strand.
ACTGAAGGAGAAACTATCTACTTAAAGATCCTCTACTGACTAAATTTACATTACGCCTAATTTGGGTACAAGTGGAAAAATAAGTTGAAATAATGAGTACCTCAATATACTTGTCAGTTATCAAAGAAACTTTAGCCAACCAGTTTCTTGTAAAATTNAAGTTGAAATAATGAGTACCTCAATATACTTGTCAGTTATCAAAGAAACTTTAGCCAACCAGTTTCTTGTAAAATTGTGTCTTCACTGATTCCTGGCAGGAGTTGAACTGTTGCACATTTGGAAATGCAGACTTTCAGGAATTTGAGGACAATGGTACACAGTTCAGTGGTGCCAAACCGTTTTTTTTTTTGCAAAGGGCCACAACCCTTACTGTGGGCATGTCCATGGGCCACAAGTGATACAATCACAATAACCTCAAATACAGATAACATTAATAATACGCATCATCAGTTTGTTATCGCACAGTAATATTTCATCATGCTAAAAGTATTAATTACAGAAAATTCCTTGAACATCAAAAGGAAGTAATCTTCCGTTACATGGGAGTTTATGCATTTCACAATTTAGCCCAGATGCCACGCAACATGAAATGGCGAACCGGATGTGGCCCGCGGGTCGGAAACCACTGCTATAGTTAAACAGAAACTGGAAAGGCAACCATTCCGATGCTTGAAAACATATTTGTTGCTGTGCAGATAAAAATCGGAAAATTGCCGCCTTGAAAATGCAACCTTCCAGCAAAAAAAAAATTCCCTGGAAAGGCAACCTTTGAAATTTCTGAAAATTAGTTTTTGCACCCCTCCTCTCCCTGGATGGCAGCCTTTCCAGACTTGGCATTGGTGCTGGTAACATTGCTAGTTGCAGTACTAGCATAGTCACAGTGGGTTGAGGATAACATCCTTGGCCTCTCAGTAGCGGAATGAAGTAAGGTGTTCAGTACTTGCAGCGCTGCAGCAACACGCTCAGCGGTGAGCTGCCAAGGGCTGGCCAACAGCATGCGTTCACCCTTCCGCTGCACAACACGGGCAGTAAATGTGGCAGGTGCGGTGCCCACAAGTCCTCCTATTCTCTTAACTTCTTACTGTCATTATATAAACCCGGTTATCAAGTATCTATCTTTACGAGATGAAATGGTATTCTGTAACTTAAAAATACTGAACTGACAGTCCTTCGAAAGCATCCTGGCCATCTTTAGATAAATACATGCCAACATGGTGTCTTTATGAATGACAGTGGAAAGCAAATGGCTGATGTCATGAGGTTAATTTAATGAAATGTGATCCAGAGTGAAAAAATTATATTTAAAAAGTCCCAAAAAGAAGAGATATATTAGGTATATCCTATATTTCCACACAAAAACGTGACTGGAATACATTAAAAAAAATNTCCCAAAAAGAAGAGATATATTAGGTATATCCTATATTTCCACACAAAAACGTGACTGGAATACATTAAAAAAAAATAAATAATATATCCTGTGAGTGATACCCTCTAAACGTAACCACAAATAGACAACTAACGCGACCATGGNTCCCAAAAAGAAGAGATATATTAGGTATATCCTATATTTCCACACAAAAACGTGACTGGAATACATTAAAAAAAATAAATAATATATCCTGTGAGTGATACCCTCTAAACGTAACCACAAATAGACAACTAACGCGACCATGGNAAAAAAAATAAATAATATATCCTGTGAGTGATACCCTCTAAACGTAACCACAAATAGACAACTAACGCGACCATGGCTTAGTGCTGCTATCTCATGATACTCACAATAAACTAGGACCATCTAAAAACTTGTACCATTAGAGAAGTAAATTAATTTTAAAAGCATTATTTGTAAATGTATGAAGAAACAACTACAGTAATATTTATATACAAAAATTTACTAAATTAACATAACGTGACACAAAACATGCTGTAATGATATAAAAAAATATGTCCAGCAAGCAGATTTTGAATTTCAGAACTGAACCCACAGCACTGCCATTCCTATGTGACACCACAAAGAGAGAATACCACGTAACAATTACGAGTAACTGCTGTTTCACCTGTCATTATTATAAAAATGTTCACCGCGAAAATCTTTAAGTAAGCTAAAGTTACAGAAAAGGCCCGTGGAATTAGTGTACGAGAAAGATTAAGTAGTTTTTGCATGGTCACACAACAAAATCACGACTGCTGCTGTTTGAATCCATAAATAAAAACTAAGAAAAAAATAAATACTTTAGACTGGAAAAAGTTGCCATAAGTTACACTGATATATTAAATAAATTGTAAAATAAAAAGAAATCCATGCAAATTTTTGTTTTGTAGTTGTTTTTAAGTTTTAGTACAACAACTTTGCTATAGCACACTTTTAAAACAAATTAAGGCAAAACCTTTCAACATATATAGCATGTTCATAAATGACGCTAGTATAGACCTGTTACTCATCTGGGTGAAAACTGTCCTGTCAAAGAATGGAAAAGATATGGAGAAGGAAAATTATACCTAAAATTTTGCATTTTAAATTTCAGAAATCAAAGAAAATTGTCTCAAAAAGCAAAAGCCACAAATCTGCTTCATTTTGAGGAAAGCCATTCTACAATTTTGAAATTGGGGAACCAAGAAGTCTGTGCAAATGGAAAAAATCATTCATGAATGTAAAATTTTCTGATAGACTTCTTATCCTCTTATCGGTGAAGAGACTTTGGAGTAAGATTTAATGGGAGAAGATGAAACAGCGATAGCAGGAACCGTAAAACTTTTCAATTTGTAGATGTCTGCAACATACAAATTCCTTTTTTTTATTTTTATGACCGGCACCTTTTTGTAGATCAACATTCTGTCTTAAAACACAATGTAAAAATTTAATATAACCTTACTTTCATTTGAGTCACAGGGTGCATCTACTTTTGAGTTGATTTGGATTGAAATTAACAATACACAATCTCTTATACTTATAGTGATTTTTTTAGGTTACGATTTCCTTTTGTTTGCATTCAGGTACAGGCGCATAACCACAGAAACCAATTCAGTTCGCAAACATGGCTTAAGAACAAATTTAGAATAATCGTGTTTAGACCACTTGTGAGATCGTAGCCTAAGTTAGGTATAGGTACCTTGAAGTCTGGTGCACTTTGGTATATAACCAATGCCTGAGAGCATGTGACGAAGACACTCCCACACTATCAGGTTTGGCAGGACAAAAATTATTCAGGCGAGAAGACTGAAATATTATACCAAGACCATGAATAGAGTTGAAGTGAACACTTCAGCGTGACTATTATCTTACAAAGTTTATTTCTTAAAGCGATTTTTTTTAAAGAATAACTCATTACTGTTTTTTCCATGACTACATATGTACTATTAAAATAAGGTAAATTACTATTTATCAGCATGGAAGAACATAACAGTCAGACTATAGAACACTATGTTGCAAATTACACACACACACCCTCAGAATAAAGTAAAACCTTGTTAACAACAGGTGCTCATAATTACAAACTCAATATCAATATGTTATTAATTATCCAATTTGTAATGCCAAAATTGTGACAGATAAAGTGCTTTTATAACAAAATTGATTTGTCACATGTATTTTAACGTTAACTGCATATTATTGATTTAAAAAGTTAGTGTCCTAGAACATTACAGCCATTATCGTGCTGTTCCATGGGAGCATGAGGCTACTGTATTTTATGGCAAAGGTAGAGGCACACACACAAAAATGTTAAGTGGGTGGGTATGATCAGACTCTGTGTAGGCTAAGTGTAGTAATTCTGAATTTGTTCCTCTGTGTACTTGTTTAAATTAATTTTCTTCTGTTTATTTTATTTTATTTTACTCTAATTTCTACTTACGTAACTTCAAATTACAAAATTTTTATCATATTTTACAGCTCACATAGAAATAATTTCTTAATCATAGGTTAAACACATGTCACGTAAAAACAAACATTATTATTGGGAAACAATCCCAAAGTGAATTAATAGGCAGAGTACTGAAAATTAATAAGGTTTTACCATATTCATATATTATTACAGACAGAAAATAAGAATAAATGTGTATGTACTTACAATGTATGATGTATCAATCAAATGAAATGTTTGAGCTCGNACAGACAGAAAATAAGAATAAATGTGTATGTACTTACAATGTATGATGTATCAATCAAATGAAATGTTTGAGCTCATTATGTCATCACATTAAAAGGAACAATGAAAACAAAATGCACTTCATGTACAGTTTATATGAACAGGTGTAAAATTGAACCAAAACATCTTTGGGGACTTCAATCTCAGTTAAACATGAAACTGCACAAATAACCTGGAACAAAACATCTTACATTCATAACAATTTAAATGACAGTTTACGAGAATATGTAGATGAAATCCATGCTTTTAATTCTGCAAACAAAGCATATGTGAATATTTTTTTTTTCTTAAAAAGCATGCTGTTTCTGNTGAAATCCATGCTTTTAATTCTGCAAACAAAGCATATGTGAATATTTTTTTTTTCTTAAAAAGCATGCTGTTTCTGCTTGAGGCACATTCAACATGGACACGATGCAAGATGGCTGGAAATAAAATGAGCTGGTTGCCTTATCTGAAGCACAGAACTGATGTTTCTGGCCAGCCTGCACTGTGGAAGATGGAAGGAACATGGTGAGATAGCGATACAGATGCAGCACAACAAATACTTGGGAGGAAATGGGAGTACTCGTGGATCACTGTGTCTCACCATACTACAGTATGAAAAATCCTTTGAATAATTCTCAGTCCATTGTGGTTTCGAACTGAATAAGGTATCCCAGCTGTCGGAGGGTTAAGAACTAAGTTTTATCAACTTTGTAGCTGTGTGCAGCCAAAAAATACCTGTGTACATCCATTAAATATTTCATATATGGCAATAACCATTATTTTAAGTATATTCTACAGCATACAATAATCACAACAAAGACTAAATCTTCAATAAATACAAGAGTTAAAATCTTAAATACAGAGAGCAGACAAGAAAATTTTTTTTACGAAGCTATGGTTAGCTATGATTTTCTTNAAGAGTTAAAATCTTAAATACAGAGAGCAGACAAGAAAATTTTTTTTACGAAGCTATGGTTAGCTATGATTTTCTATTAATGAACGATGTGAATATTGGAGTGAAGTATTCTCGTGCTAGCCAGTCAGAAACACATTCCAGAACACTGGAGCTCATCCATATACTCAGCTTCAGCAAGCATCAGTCATCNGTGCTAGCCAGTCAGAAACACATTCCAGAACACTGGAGCTCATCCATATACTCAGCTTCAGCAAGCATCAGTCATCTCCAACCAAAATTGCATTTCATTGTCTTTCTTTGGGTGACTAAACATTTTATTCACGTTATTACGTTTACTGACCATTCATTAAATTAAACTTTAATTAGCATTAATATAAAAATACAACTGTGCAATAAAAAAAGAAGTGTACCAAATACGGCACACACACTAACTTGTACAGTGGTCATAAAAACTTGAAATTATATACTAGTATCACTTCAATGTCGAAGCTATATACTGTAAAAGTATATTAGGAGGAAGTTTTTCCCCATTAACAGAATTACCTATTTCATGGCTTATTTAATTTTATTTAGAAAAAAAATGTGCATTCTAAAATTACTTAACAGTAGCCAGCAAAAATATTTAGTAAACATCAAATAATTAGCATGACAAGAAAGCATAAAATTCTCTAGCTGGAGTGAAAACACCCATTAAAATCAAACAGTTATTTTGCTTTTTACAGTATCAATATTTCAGCCACTCAAACATATTTCTCCTCCACAGAGCCCAATACAAAGTACACAACATTGCACACAATTAAAAAGCATGAAAAAGCACGCAACAAAGTTTATTTAAAGGAACATAGTACGACATATTGCCCAGAAAATATTTCAAATTTGTATATTACAAACACTTAAGTATATATAAAAAAAAAAAAAAAAAAAAACTAATAACGTCCACTAAGACTAGAAACATTTCATTAAAGTCTCAATTTCATGCAGAAACAAGGGTACACTTCTGAAGTCAATTCAAAGAAGTTGCAATTGCAACATAAAATGGCGATACATGCTTTCGAAGGATTTGAACGGCATATAACCAAAACTAGGCCTGAGTGCCTATGGGGTGAAACGAAATGGACACGCTACTGAATGCAACGGTGGGGGAAAAAGTAGCACATCCTGAAAACTGCTGGCCAACGCTTGCCTTACTTCCTACTTGTAAAAATTCGGCACGACTTTGCCAGAAACTGAACCTGGATGACCTTGGTTGGAGTCCAGTGCATTAGCAATGCAACCTTTATTGCAATCATGAATGAATAGGCAAAATAAACAGTTCTCAGAATGTTCATCAGTGCTCTAGTTATGCTGCACAATGTGCTATGTATGGACTGTTTCTTCATAAAAAAGACCAAAATGGATTATTCGGGTATTAAACACAATGAAAATGTCAATAAGCAACTACTTGAAAAACATTCATTTTATATATAAAAAGAAATCATACAAAAAGAAAATGTTTCCTCTACATGGGTGTAAAATTTTTTTAACTATGTTCTTAAAAGTTTACATAGTAGGTAGGCCCTAACATCTCATTGAAACCAGAAACATATGCAACTGTAGTGAGACTGTTACAAATACACATGTGCCTTACCCGGGACTTGAACTGAGAAAACGTTGTACCATAAGCCAGCGTGCCGCCAACTCAGTTACGGAGGTACGATTCTAAGCATCAACTTCGGAAGTAACCAGTTTAATGTTGGAGATAGGGTTTACCAACCTGAAATACTTGCGGGGCCGTCGTTTTCAAAATAAGAGTCCAAGCCATTTAGACATGTAAATTTACATGGCCTTTCATAGCGCTACTTGTGAGAAAAATTTGGCGGAAATCTCAAGTTATTATTTCAGGAACGAACGACATAAAAATTTTATTTCCTCATATGGCGATATTGTGCAAAAAGGCCTAAAAAGAGGTTCTGTAGACAATGCATGTAATAGACACTATCAACATACAAAGTTTGGTTGAAATGTTTTAAATATAAATTAAAAACCTTATTTACATTATTTATATGCCGCCATTTTTAAAATCAGTGTCTGACCTACTTACATTTACATGACCTTCTGTAGCTTTACCAGTGTTTGGAATTTGGTGGAAATGCGTTGAATGGTTCTGGAATATGGCATAATGATGGTTCCATTTACTATCCTGGCACAATCTTATATATATATATATATACACATACATATTATTAACACAATTAAAAAAAAAAAAGCCTGACCCACTTAAAACATGTTAAGTTTACATGGCGTACCGCAGCACTACTTCTGTGTAAAAATTGGTTGATCGGTTCACGAGATATGGCATAAAATCTCCATTTTGTCATACAACAGTCTTCACGAATGGTCGACAAAAAGGATAGGTATTAGTAAATTTGATGATTGTCACAGATCCTGCCAGCACATAGAGTTCAACTGAAATTGTTTGGGACATGTGGCTTACTAAGCAAAAATATTTACACGTGCGTTGTTGTAAAACAGATCCGTCAAGACAGGTTGAATACCTGGCTGGCACCCTAAGACACCCTTCAAAACATCACACTGTTTTCTAGAGAACCGTTTGGCTGAGAGTGTGACACCAAGGCAACATTTTGTGCTCCTTCAATATACACGTTATTATAGGCTGTTCACGGTAAAGTGCGCACTTTTGAGGCCCTAGTTACTTTTTCCTTTCAACCTTTTATTTTAATGCTTTAACCACCTTTTTTTGCCATGTAAGAAATAAACACAGCATGTATGTCCCCCTGCCCTCGGAAGTTCTGTCCAAGGCTAAAACAAAATATATTTATTGACTATTATTCCAAATGAGAGGGCTTTCAAAAGTGCTCACTTTACCGTAAACAGCTGATATTACGTCATAACAACAGGCCACAGGGAAGACCTAGTGATGAATGTCTGAAGGGAGTGGAAGAGTGTGTAAGGAAGAGAGATGGAGACTGGAGCAGAGTGAGAATGGAGAGGTGGTAGCAAGACAGAAGAAGACGGCGAAGCCTGTGCTGCTAACAGACCCAGCTAGTCGCTGGAACATTTTGCAGATGTTTATAAAATAGGTAAACAGCCATGGTTAACATACGTTTGTTGATTAATATTGTGGCACCCTGTAATTTCCTAATGTTGGATAGATGGCAAATATCAAATCAGGCTAACAATACTTGAATTTCTTGTTTCATCTCGGGTGGTTTCCGACATTTTGCAAACAACTAATTCCAAACCACAATTTTTAAGACTTGTCTCTCCCTTAATAATTGCATAATGCCGTAGACTGTACTACTTTTTTTTTTTATAGCTCATTGTCCACATGATCATAACGAATCATCTCATAAAGTTTGTAGTTGGAGTTCAGGATAGCGTGTATTGTGGTGTAGTATTGTACAAACCAAAGGACTGACAATAGAAAAGTTGCTCGAGGACAAGCTCATCTGGTTTTATTATTGTTATTTACATATATACATATATCTAGAGAGAGAGGGAGGAGGGAGAGAGGAGGGATAGTGAACAGGGGAGGAGAGAGAGAGATGAGGGAGAGAAAAGAGAGGAGGGGAGGGAGAGAGAGGAGGGATAGTGAACGGGGGAGGAGAGAGAGAGAGATGAGGGACAGGAAAGAGAGGAGGGAGAGGGAGA
>NQII01004852.1:73667-95045 GCA_002778355.1 Clitarchus hookeri
CACACACACACACACACACACACACACACACACACACACACACATAAACACAGAGTATATTCTTGCACTGTTTTATAATGTATTTGAAGTATGGTATCCTTCTGACTTTTTAACATATATTTCTTTATTGGCCTCGTGTCCAACTTTGTCAGATAAACATTGAAAAAAAAAATAGTACTTTCCATTTGAATCATCTATAACATTTTTCCAATATAATTAAATGTATCATTACAAAAGAAGGAACGTTCCCAAGCATGATGCACACAGAAAATTGATTATTCTTATCAATGTAAACATTACCAACACATCAAAGTCACAATTGTAACTTCTTTGAATTGTAACCAAATATTCAGGGGTTTAACACTTGTATGCATAATAAAACACATAAAACATTATGCAATCTTAGTTGTAAATATATATATATGTGCACGTAGTCATACTTAAGCACAAGTAGCAAACACAGTGGAAGTAAATTATTCACTGATGTAACACATCACTGCAATAAACACTTGTAATAACAACTGCCAACAGATAATCAAGTTTCTACTTAGTCGCATCACAAATATCACTAAGTAGGAACTTGGTACAAATACATAACACTAGGTCATTTCTCATTAACACTACAACTACATAAAAATTTAGAACTGAATGTGTGTATATTTTGTAGGTCTCTTTCTCAATATTTTACTTTAGGAAATTTTTACTCACTATATTACAGGTGGTATCTCTTTTCATTTAAAATGTATCCACATCAAATAATTTAGGTATTATTTAATTATTAAATATACTACTTAAATGTGAAACTCACCATCATTTCAATAATGTATATAAGGAAAAATAGAAAACTTTCTCTGCAATATTTCAAATATTTATACAAAAAAGTTCAACAAACAGTATGTAGTCTGGTACCAAGTTACACAACACATTACCTATTACTTCGTTAGTATTAAAATATATATACTACAAGCAAACACACCTGTATAGAATTTTAAGTGCAATGATCAACTAAGAGATGATAAGAGAAACACATGTACTGCACATTAAAGAACATGATGGGAATCATATGCAGCCAGCTACCAGAACATAATCCAAATTACACACACACATAATGTGTGTGTATGCACATGCATATACACATACTGTATATAGTATACAAAAACTAACATATTCTTAGTTATTTGCTTCATATTTAAATTTGTTGGAGATGGTATGTTAGTGTAAAATTACAAGCTTTACATTGTGTGTGCACATAATTCTACATACTCTAATCTGAATGACAAGCTTCTGCACCAATCAACCTCTAGACTCTAGCAGCAGTGCAAGTAAAGAAATGTGTACAAAAGTAAGAAGTGCTGCTGCCCCTGTAATTACGCTGCTCCACAGTACAAAGCAGTGCAATGGTGGTGAGGGAATAGCCCTCTACCAACCATGCCCGAGACCAGTGCACACACCAGCAGAGTGAGGGAGGGGGTTTTGGCCTGCCCCTGGCGCCTCTTCATTGACAGTGATCAGCTGTAAATTTTGCAAATTATTTTGGCAGCAACCACTGTGAGAGCCTTCTCTTTTATTTGACGTGGTTGTACATAAGACAGTCTTAACACTCGTTCCTGTTTATTGTTGCCTAAGAAGTCAACTGTGAATGGAACATACAATACATTTTCAGTAGTAGTATTTAATCATCTTGCCGACTTACTCATAACGTGTAGTGGCCGACACCAAAGTGAGGTATCAGTATCAGCGTTCTTCATATTACTATGCTAAAATTGCTGGTGTGGTGGCTTAGAGTAGGCCATGTGGCAGTAAGTACATGAACATTACTGTAGCTTTGAGTCCGTACTGTAGAAGCTCTGGCCATGTTGATGGATGAGGCAAAGCAACTATGGCCAGTTGTTACTGGCTTGTAACGGTAGCTGGTAAATTAGGACTTGGTTGTTGTCTAAGGCAAAAGCATCATAGCAGTAGTGCGCGTGCACTTACACACACACACACACACGTATGTCTGCCAAGGCCTTTACTTATTCAACATGCATCCTGGAGGAATTATGAATAACTCGGTTGGATATATGGGTGCCTTTAGAACTATTTTCTGGTGTTCTGCATGGTTGAATTTGCTTAACCTTGAGCGCACCATTGGAATGACATTTTCAGTCTCTTTATTAATGAATGGTTTGCAAACCACAGATATCACACGGTTTTCCACTAGGTACTGACACAATCTATTTCCATTCAACAGTTGAATGATGATGGTAGTTACTCACAGTTATACACAATATAATGTTATTACCCGTTATTTTCAATTTCTGTCTAGTTGCATCCCACAGTTGAGGCTTGATGTCATCCACACGCATCTTTAGACATATTCAGCAATGCAAATAATGAACCTGGAACTACTGCAGTGTTATGTACAACTTGAGGCAGTGGACTACGGGAAGGAGAGAGAGCGGGATAACGGAATGAGAGCCCGTTCAGCACCATTGCTAGGTTTGAAACAAACTAGCTTTATCCTTGCAGAATTTGTCTGACGTCGCTGTGTCTGGACACACATTCAGTGAAGGAACTCACCTAGTAGTACTTTATCCCAGTGGGTCTCATGATGCCAGTGTCAAGAGATATTTGTGGTCATTGTAAGAGTAGCTTAATCGAGTGCCTTTCCTAATGGTTCAATAAGTTAAGGCAATCAAAACCTATCAGCTCCATCAATAGTTCAGATGCAGTGAAGAAGTAGTCTAGTCATTATCCACATTTTCATGAGAGCTCCATGGATACTGAGCTTCCTTCCTTCGTATCAATGGTTTGTGATGTGGTGGGAATGAAGTTGAGCATGGCACGTGTGACATTACATTTTGGTACTACCCTGGCTTCTGGCGACAGGTCACCACAGATTCATCTTGGACTATTTAGTGGTGGTTCTAGATGCAACTGTCAGCCATCCAATGCACAGCCCGTATGCAGGGATTGCATTTGCCTGGGATTAACATAAACCATTTGCCAGCAGATTAAATGTGGTGCAGGTTCACCATTTATTAATTTATTTATGAAAATCCTGGTATGCGTGCAACGTTTAGGTTCACCACTGGGTGTTGAGCATACCTGAAGAGGCGGTTAGGTAATGGAAGGCTAACCAACAGAATACTCTGTCTCATGCAACTTGGCAAGATTTTGACAGTTCGACAAAAGTGGCGCCAAATGTTTACTTTTTGTTTATATATCCTTTTGCCATCAGCTGGTGCATTAAGTGGAGGCTGTATATTTTATCCACACGCTGTCAGCTAATCCACTTGCCATTGTACAATGCTAAACAAATTTTAAGGTATTTTTAGACTGACATCTGTCTAAAAAATTTGTAGGTTATAAAAGTAATAATATAACACCTTGCAAAAAAATTAAACATTTGCTAACTCTTTTTTTAATTTATCAAAGACAGCGAATTTGGGTTAACATTTGAGAGACGGTAATTGTAGTTCTTATCACACTTTGGACGTTACAGCTAATATAACTGGATATAAAAGTAATTTGGGGAACTTGCTTGACAACGCACTTTCAATTGCCAATTCCTCACAAACGACTATTGCAAAGCAGTAATTCTGCTATTACTGATCCTAAAGAGTTCAAGTTGGAAATATGTGGCGTAGAATAATGTAAGAATTGCTTACAAACTATTCAAGCGCATCCCACTTACTTCATTTTATTAATACAGTATAGTACCAAGACGAAAACAACAAGAAAAAGGGTTTGAAGGAGAACAACATGGTGTATAATGGACGTGGACTAAACGATTACAGGCCCAATATAAATTACTAGCAATCAAAATCACTGTACATGGAAATACATGTTGCTTTAAAAATTATGCAGAGCTAGCGGTAAAATAAAACCATTGGTACCTGTTAGTCAATTTGTTATTTTACACAAGAAAACTATTTTTTTCCTGGCTGATGGTGCTTCGGAAGACAGTTGACAGATGGCGCGCATAGCATGGCAGGGCGTGTTAAGCCCAGCACGTTACTCAACAGGTCGCAGCACGCTAGCCTGCCTCTTGATTCAGTAATTTTAAAATCACAAGGTTTGAAGTTGCGTTTCATTTGGATACGGATCGTTTTAATGTGCATTTCATTTTGAACACCTATGCATTACTACTATAGCATGAAGTTTAGTTTCTAACACTAACAACCGCTGTTTTGTGACCACGTAAAATAAATTGTATTAATTAATCCAGGAACTCTTTCTTACCTGTGTATTTTCTGCTTGTCTGATGTGCATCGGGAGTGCACTCAGAATAGCCAACGTAATAATAATTTTTGTTTGTTCATACATCAGCTGATACAGGATTTTGTAATTGGCAAGTTGTTTTTTTCGTATACGTCAAGTTGCCACTCGCTGACAGTCATGATCTTGCCAAGTTATATGAGACAGAGTATAGATGTTATGTGCAGGTAGGAACGAGACCCAAGAAGAGGATTTTTACAGTCGCAACTCTATACTTATAAATGAGCATAAACGTGAGTTTGCCATAAGGGTTGGCACCTGGTTTGTCGAGTTTGTGGTGTGCGAAAGACACCCCATGAATATGCTGGCACACAGCTTGATTTGTAGAAAACAAGTGTGCGATCATACACAGACAGAGTATTAAACGTGTAGCTAAATTTCACGTTATGAAATAAATAACAGCACCCACCACGAACAAGATATTCAAATGGCATATAGGTCTTTACAATTAGAATACATGATGCAGAACACTTATGCTTCAGTGATGGCACATTAATTTGAGATTTATAGGTAATATACAATGCGTATAATGCTATATTTAAAGACAAATTATTTTAGGCAAACATTATCTGATTCATTAAAAAAATTAAATACTTTACACGTGTACTATCACACAGCTCTAAAGTGATTGTCAATGTCATCATTGTCATGCAATGAACACTAAAAATATAAGAAAAATTAAATTAAAAGGTGGCTATTCAAAAGCAACTATACAACACACATGCAAGAATATGTTACAATGCTTACAGTTCAGTTATGCATGTATGTAAAAATAGGTCAAAGGTACATGTTTATTAAATAAGGAACACTACTGAAAATGGCCACTGAGTGCTGGGATAGGAAGTAAGTATGGTTTCAGAAGCCAACTGTGAACGCCAATAGTTCTATGTCCAAGTGGCAGCTATGAATGCCACATATATACAGCAAGAAGGACTTGATAACTTTGATGCCTCATAATTCACATGAACACAGTGAATTTTAACATCATAGTGTTTTACTCAAAATCTCATGTCAATAACCACGTTCGTTCAAGATTTTATCAAATTGTACTTGCAAAACACCAACCGATGGAAGACTCTGAATGTATACTTCATGCTCTCACTCTGTAAACCATATTTCCCGACAAAAGGAACACTGTCAACCAGATGAAGAAAGAAAGAAAGAAAGAAAGAAAGAAAGAAAGAAAGAAAGAAAGAAAGAAAGAAAGAAAGAAAGAAAGAAAGAAAGAAAGAAAGAAAGAAAGAAAGAAAGAAAGAAAGAAAGAAAGAAAGAAAGAAAGAAAGAAAGAAAGAAAGAAAGAAAGAAAGAAAGAAAGAAAGAAAGAAAGAAAGAAAGAAAGAAAGAAAGAAAGAAAGAAAGAAAGAAAGAAAGAAAGAAAGAAAGAAAGAAAGAAAGAAAAAATATATATATAAGCCAATTAGCAACTTAGGTTGATAGCAATAATAGTGTTGCTTAGGACTAATTTTTATATACACCATACTATCAAGTTTTATTTATCTATATATATATACACACACACATATATATATCTTCGCACACACACACACACACACACACTCGCATGCACAAACAGAATATTGCAATTAAATTTTTAGGAATGTGCAACAAAAATGTCCCTTCCCACCAAAGCTCCATGCAACACTGTATTTGTTATAANAATGTCCCTTCCCACCAAAGCTCCATGCAACACTGTATTTGTTATAAAATAAGATGGTAATGTTATTCCAGCAACAGTGACTAACAATAATGGATATGGTTAAAAAACAAAGCAATGGTTAGTTACACTTAACATCCATATTTCTCCTCAAAAGTCTGCATTGTCAAAGTTTTACATAAATGTTTGTTATATAAAAGGACAGGAATTCAAGTACTCATAGTGTAGGAGTTGTTGACAGGCGCACGCACACACACACACACACAAAGGACGACCCATTTTCCACGCAGTTGCACGATTGCGACGTTTCACTGGCTAGGTCAGCTTCATCAGGCGTCGAGTTGTAGGACACTTCAGTATGGCGGAAGGGCGCTGTTGGTAGTAAACCTAGCGGCCAGGTGGCAAACTAGGGTGGGGGCACCAGGCCGCTAGGTTTACTACCAACAGCGCCCTCCCACCATACTGCAGTCTCCTACAACTCGCTGCCTGAAGAAGCTGCCGTCGTTGTGTGTGTGTGTGCACCTGTCGACAAGTACTACACTGCGAGTAACTGAATTCCTGTCCTTTTATACATTTTTGGTAGCCTAGCGGCCTACTTGCAACCTTAACAAAAATGTTTTTTTAATCACTTAAATCAGACAACTAACACAGCTAATAATGGCAATAGTGCCACTATGTTGAATATGCACGGAATCCAGCACTGAATTTAAATCAAAGATATGTGTAACCAGGTACAAAGGAAATACTTTTAGTCAAGGAATGTAAATGTGTATAACATCCGACAAGTTAAACACGCACTGCTTCCCATGGAATAATTATTGGCTTCTACGCTTAAAAATGAAATAACTTCAGATAATGTTACTACTGTCACAGGCAATAGAATTTTAATGCAGATATCTAAACGTACATCTATTATGACAAATCACAATCCAAATTGACTTGGATGCATGAAGGATGCTAAAATAAACTAAAAGTTAATGTCTTGTACTTGGTCTTAATATAATTCTTGTAATTAATAAAGAATAAATACAGTACCTCTACAGGGAAGGTTCAATAACACTGTAAATTAAATTTATTGGTAAAATTTACAGTTGAAATAGGCTCAATGATAGTGAGCACTACGCGTTATGGAAAATAACATCAAACTTGGTAGAATGTGAAGTAAATTGGAAACTCATTCTTGCACAACAATGCTACAGCTGATTACATAACATGGTAATAGCAAGCATCATGCTCATTTGCTAATTGCAGGCAGTCTTCACATCTATTTTATGTCAGCAGTAGTAATCTATTTTACTGCAGATAAAAAAAATTTTCTGCTTTTTTTTTNAGTCTTCACATCTATTTTATGTCAGCAGTAGTAATCTATTTTACTGCAGATAAAAAAAATTTTCTGCTTTTTTTTTAGATATAGCATTCATACATAATCAAGAAGAAAGGTTAACAGTAGTTACAGTCATACCAACAATAATACAGCACAAAGTTTTAACTGCAGTTATGATATTGAATATCAATGNAGATATAGCATTCATACATAATCAAGAAGAAAAGTTAACAGTAGTTACAGTCATACCAACAATAATACAGCACAAAGTTTTAACTGCAGTTATGATATTGAATATCAATGATAAAGCATTTGATCCACATGCTGAGGTCAATTTTATTGCAGTGTCCTGCTCAACAAATTTTCATAACTACAAAAAAAAAAAAAGTCTAGGGTGTTGAGATTTGAAGGGGCATAATATAAAAAATATACCAATAATGAGCAATTGTCACTGAAAGAATCAATGCATATTTATACAGTACAATTTGTAGCACGTATCCCACAATCTTGATAATAATTTATATGTAGTCTTCTCACAGCATGAAGCTTCTCTACAAATTTATCACTGAATAATATTGGCAGCAAAAACCCACAATAATGGTTGTCTCAGAATTAAGAGAACATTATTATTATTATTATTGCTTGAAACACAAAAGAATAAACAAGCAAATTCAGAGCTAACATTCAAGCATCATGCACAAAATGAAGACATAGGGTTATTTTCCTCCAAATTTCTTTCTAAATCATAAAATAATTTCAACAAGGAATGGTTTAAACACTTTTAAGAATAAAACAAAAACCTCATATATATTTTTTTCGAATTCTGCTATACTGGCCTAAAAGGTTAGCAAAGAATCCGTGGATTAAATTTAATCTCTTGTTAACATAAATCTGTAGCTCATACTAAGATGTAAAAACAGCTGGCTGCAAATGCATAAGATCCCATCATGTCATGTATATCTAATGGTGTACGGATACAAATATAGCAAATATAGCATGAACAAAACATGGTTACAAAAATATCTGCAACAACAAACAGCCTACAAAAATTGAATCCAGAGCTGCACCACACTAATACACACAAAAAGTCCAGACCACAATAAGAGATTTCTTAAAGTAAAGTAATACAAACGACAAAGACATAATTATTTTTATATGCAATATATATATATATATATATTAAATATCTTAATCATGAAAATCACATTGATGAATATATTTTCTCAGTGTTATTTATCAACACACATTCACAAACATTATAATTTTTCATTTCTGGGGAAAATAAATGAAGATGCTCTCAGATTTCATAATTTCTATTAGTAATCCCGTTTTAACAACCGTCAATTGAATATCAGCACATTTTATTACCATTACACTTAATCCACACCAAAGAACTGTACATCATTGCAGAAAAATTTAATTTAAAGGAAAATAACAGTAATGCTTTAGAAAGACAATAAACAAATTTGGCCAGGGTGCTGTTTTATTTTTATGACACAGTAAACGAAAACTATACGACAACAAAAAACTGGAAACATTGACAAAACTGCATGTACACTATTTCATTCCCACTACCAAGAGCTATAAAAGACATAGCACTGACGTTTGTAAAAAAGTGTGGTGTATAAAGCACTCGGGAACCAACCAGACATACAGCATCCTTAACATTCCGACAGCCTCTGCCATGCAGCACAAGTCAAACGATCGGCTGCACAGACAAAACCTCTCACGCAACAGGACCACACTTCACTCGTGACAGCAGACGACACAGCTTCGACTTGCAGTTGCAAGCAAGCCAGCGAAGAACAGACATGTCAGGGTGGCGAGGTGTGCCCCACACGTCCACCGATACGGTGCACAGCGGCCACCATCAACACCATGAAAAGAACGGGCTCTTGTTCTGGAAACGCTGGGTAAACGTGTCGCTGAATGAGCGGAAACGTGATGTCGTACCGACGTGCCCCTTGGATCTGTGCACATAACATTTAAAGGCACTGTGAAGGTCTCAAAATCACTACAACCCTACAGATTTATATTATAGTTTATCTCGTGAACAACTGAATTTTAATGACGGTTCTGAAAGAATTTAGTTTACATCTGTTTCAGTGGCAACTCAGATGTATTCCTAAACCACATTGTAGTTTTTTTAAATTAGTCTCAAGTTTACAGACTTATTACAAATACTTTGAGCAACTTTAGTATTTAGGTTGACAGTTGATTGTGCTGTTTGACATGTTTAGCTGTTATCACACATTTTTTAATTTAAGAAGCACAATTATACATACCTGAATATAAAGCTGCATTATCAATTCATTTAGCCAATGTTTTACAATAAATGTGTTTTTATTCTCATAAAACATGAGATTGTTAAGTTCAGGTGTGTGTATTGTTTGCTACATATATTGATAAGAGTTTAATTCCATCCTTTTGATAACAGCCTGCATGAATTTAATCTACAGATTTATCCCACTGTAAATAAACCTTTCTGTTTTCCAAATTTTAATTTGAAAACAAAAATATCACAAAATAATTATTTTATAAAGCAGATGGCAAACATGAGAAATAAGTAAATATTATGCTACTGATAGATTTATGTTGAGTGCTATTGAGAGTGCAGCTTTCTGACAACAGAATAAAGGACATGCATGAAGCGTGTCAAATATTTTATGTAATTATGTTTATTATTTTCAGATATGAAATTCTCTCCTGTACACATTCATCTTCACTTCCAATATCATTGCCAAACCACGCACAATTAAAAAATACTACTGTCATCAGCAGCAGTTTGAGGAGAACCTGCGGCACTGACTTGTAGCATAGCAGCAGCCCTTTTCCTACGAAACGCTCCCATCCAGGGTGTGATGGGTTTTCTTAGTATACTCCAAGCCCCCCCTCCAAATCTTATATCAGCAGCAGATCTATCATCCATTTAACTTGATCCATTCTTCAGGTTGGGCAGACCATAATACATCTGTGCCTCAGGTATGGCAGCCTTGAACTGTGTTTCAGCATGTTTGAAATGTTTTTTCTGAAAAAACTACTAAATGGCTTCCCAATATGTTTACCTTGGAATGAAAACACACCCTAGACAAGGATGACATGGTGCATTAAGATATCACCCATGCTACAAATATTCTCTTACAGCTGTCCAACATACACTGCTAGACATGGAACTGCTACACGCAATTTCCTCATGTGAAACTTTATTGAACCATCACAGGCTGGTACAGGCTGTTCACAGTAAAGTGAGCACTTTTCGAAACCATCTCATTTGGAATAATAGTCAATAAATGTATTTTATTTTAGCCTTAGACGTTAATTTCCGAGTGTGGTGGAATATACACACTGTGTTTATTACTTACATGGCAATATTTATTTAAAAAAGGTGGCTGAAAGAAAAAAAAGTAACTAGGGCCTCAAAAGTGTTCACTTTAACATGAACAGTCTATAGATGACAGTACAAATGAGTAGTGATTAGTCTTTCACACAAAGAGAATGTGTTGTTTAGCATCTGAAAAGCACACATTAAATATGGGGTGCAGCCTCCTCTCGCGGCTATACAGGCAGCAATGTGACGATACATTCCATCATACAGGTGACTGATCGTGTCCTGAGGCACATACAGCAATACTTCCTGCAACTGCACACATATAAATCTGCCAGTGTTTAGGCAGGTGGTTGATGGTGCAAACATCACCCCATTAGGGGACAAATCTGGAGACCTGGCAGGACAAGGAATGGTATCCACATCTTTTAGAACCTGTTGGGGGACGCGAGCTGTACAGGAACTAGCGTTATCTTGCTGCCTGACGTTGGGAATGTTCCGCAAAAATGTCGGAAAACAGGGCTGCAGAACTTAATTGGTATATTGATGTGCTGTCTCGATGCCTTTAACAACCACGAGACGTGTCCGGCAGTCATAATTGATTGCACCATGTATACCATAAAAACTGGTTTTTGGGATGTATGGCATTCACGAATCCTGCTGTGGCCAGCAAGTGCATTAAGACTGAAGCGGGACTCATTGGAGAACACAATGCATTACCATTCCTCTGTACATGTTAACATTCCTAGAACTACTGATGGCGTGCCGTACTATGCCGAGGGGTTAAAGGCAAACGGCACCGAGTATCACGAGAATGGTATTCTTCCCCTGGCTATTGCCACCTGCTGTAAGTGCTTGGATCTGCCAGTGACGTCCCGCCTGCCAAGTCACTTCCTGGAGATCAGTAGTCATGCCTACCTTCATCAATTCACCTACCTACCTCTGCTTCCTTTCAGACCATGCTTACCCCTACGGAACACCCAGTGTCCGCCCCTCTATATTACCCCTTATGCCTTGCCACAGAGCTGGGCGAGATAAAGTAGCCAAACAGGGGCTAGTCTGGTTAGGGCCTGGAGAGTAGTGAACAGGCTGTGAGCAGAGTCTACGCTTGGAAAAGAGAGGAAGATGCTCGGCAGAGGGGAACCACCATCAGTTCTACCGGAGTAAACTGAAGCTTGCTTTGGCATGTGACACATGCTACTTCACCCACTACCTCCCGCACCTTCGAAGAAGCCAGTAGTTCCCAGTCGGCCTTCAGCCGCAGAGGTGGTCAGACGCCTGAACATGGAACCTAGCTACACCCCATCATAAGTACCAAGTTGGTCTACACTCACCAGTGGACCTCCTTGTTTACAAATCCAAGTGATTAGGTTCCAAAACCTGCCATCTCCACCCCTAATAGAAACCCCGTCAAGTTTATGACGCATGCTTCCAAGCCTTATTGGGGAGGGAAGAGGGTAGCAGCTGTCGGGGAATAAATTACAATGAAAACATAATAAAAATACATTCACTGGCCTATGGCAATAAAATGTAGGTATTTCTCAGTAAGTACTCTTAAACCATCTGCTTAAAAAAATAAATAAACAAACAATAATAATAATGGTTAAAATCTGTTTAAAACTACGGTGGTGTTTGCTGACAGTGCACGCGCCTAGCGAGTTGGACTTCGAGCAACACATGACGTCACAAAGGGTTCGTTTGTTCTTCACCCCTGCCATCCTCCTCATGTGCCAAGCTGCCCANCCCTAGCAACTAGCTGCAATCCAACCACGCGTGCATAGCAATAGTGGTAACCAATAGCAGTGCGGGTTACAGATCTTCCCCTTTCCCTCCTATGAGCACCTTTTATCTTGTGACTACCCCACACGGCATGTCTTTCTTTACAGTGTTTGATACGTTTTTTAATAGTGCTGTTATAACTTTGATTTTTGGCTTTTCTTCTTGAATTTTGACTACGGATTGCAATTGGAATTGACTGTATTGCCTGTTAATGACCTGTTTATACTATTTTTTTTTAATGGAAAACGATTTTATTTAAGGTTTTGGATACAACATATTACGTCAATAATAGCGCCAGTTTCTGCTGCTACCCACCTCGCTTCTTTGGCACACGTGTCACAGTTGCTCTTGAAAAGTAGGTCACGTCCTTTGCACCAGTTGTGTGCATGCCTGTCGACTAACTTTACATGTGCTGCTACTAGAGATGGGCCAAACAGTTACTTTCATGTAACGCATTCCATTGTTCCAGTTCCACGTAAGTAACACGTTCCAGTAACACATTTTTGAACGTGTTACTGTGAAACATTTCTCTCCTGTCCCAATGTTCCGGGAAATAACGATTACATTGTTCAATGTTCCAAAGCTTGAGCTTGGCGTTCCAAGAAATAACGTTTGCACATGTACACAGTTGCAAGCTGAGACGTCCCAAAAAATAACTTTTATGCATGCGCAGCAGTCAAGGGTTGGTTTTAAGTGAGACAATCTAATACATTCCAAAAATAACAGTATAAACCATGGAACGTGTTTCTCGTGTAGCATGTTACCTAATTGTAACAGTTTATTGTAACTGTTACGTTAAATAACGCCCATCTCAAGCCACTACGGGCTGTCAGTGTGTTGGATAAATGAAACCATGTTTGTTTATTTATTGATTTCATTTTAGTGATAAAGTTAGCATTCGCACAATGTTAACATGAGGTTGCTTATGGAATACTTAATAATTATTCAAAGGTTTTCAGAAAAAGGATTTTAGGCAGCGCACAATAGTTAAACTATATATTTTCATTAACTACAGATTTTTATGGGTCTTGTGGGGTACCACAGTCAATAACTTTAGAATGTAATTTAAATAAAAGTGTTACTTTGCAACATTGATGACAAAACAATGTCAAAAAAAAAACTTTTTATAACAACTTTTTGGTGTAGGAGTGTTATAATAGGTAAATATGAATTTAATGAAACAGCGAAAAGATTTTAAGTAACCGTGATATTTTGTTAAATCAGGGTTATATTGTATCAGGATTCCTTGCATGCAAATTCTTGGCGGTACAGTATAATGATTAATTTCTACAAAGAATGGAAAAGGAAATGGATTTTACTTCTACATTTGTGTGCGTAACAGATCACAACAACGGATTCTGATGCAACGCCAGATCTGTCCCAATTTTTACTGCCTTACTCAAATTATTATTAGTTCTTTTACAATCATATGTTTTGAAGGTGTCGTCTGCTGGCTGGACGTATTTTGCAAGTCAGAGGACTAGAAGCGTAGAAGTGTTAAGGACGACCTACTTACGTGCCATCACACGTCTCATTGCCTCCATGTGCAAGGCACTGCTCATGCATACAGTCAGTCTCTCATCGACTCGCCTCTTGAGATTCTCAGCTGTGACCATATCACTTTATAATGTAAAAATAAAGGCACGGATGAGCTGCGTGTCCTTAAAAGTAACCTGTTTGAGAAACTCCACACTTAAAAATTATTCTGAAACACTAGTTTCAGCCCTTTTTCACTTTAAAATAATATGTAAACATTAGAAACTGAAATAAAGAAACAAAAACTACCTCTTGAATGACAATTTTTTTAAAAATGCTATTTGTAAGGAGATATAACTCAAAAATATCAAACAGTTATTAAATGACAACTATGGCACTCAACCTTTGCATGCTGTTTGGAAGCCTGGCCAGACGCAACCCTGAAGTGACAACATATCAGCATCAATACATCCATAATAAAATACAACTGGCTTCACCTTTCTACAATGACGGCGGGCATCTGCACCAACTGGACTGGGCTCTTCCCGTCCTTCAAGGCCTGCGTGAGGTTCAGGATTTGACCCCTCATCACACTCATCTGCTTCTCAAACAGATGCCGGTCAAAACCTTTGTCTTGCTGTCAGAAGAAAGAAATACATACAACCTTTCACTGTTGTTAGCTGTGATTTTGGGCACGAACAGACCACTCAATAAGCTGCAGTTTTCCCTGTGCTCAGCATCACTCACAGAAAATTTGCACCAAGCTGTTGAAAAATACAGTTATAAATTATTTTTTATTATCTGCATAATCACTCGGCCAGCTTCCTCAGGTGGTGAATTAATAGCAGACAGGAATACTTTAGGGTAAGTACTGTTACAGTGATCCTAGCAGCCAGACAGCAAACAAGGTTCGGTGGGAAAATTAAAATATGCATGTACAGTGTGAAGGTCTAGTAGTTACTCTGGAAGGCATGGGAAAGTGTAACTGTGCACTGGGATTATCTCACTTAGACACCTGGATGCTGTCTGGATTTTGTAATGTCTTGATGAGCTAGTTATACTGAACTACTGCTTATACATGGCAGAGCGGTCCATCACTCTGGTAATGCAAAATATTACATGATCAGTTGGGGTGCATGAAAGTTACAAGATATGAAAGTGAAAAATACACAGAAAAGTTAGAATGTTATAAATCAGATATAGACAAAATTATAAAATGACAAAAACAAAACACAAATAAAAAAATGGTGAGAGGAATGCCACTAGGCTACTAATGTAGCAATAGATGTGATTTTTATTTGCAAATTTATAATACAAATATAATTTTACATTTAGTGTATAACAGTAGTGACGTTACATTCTAATTTTACCTAAATCTAGGATAACCAAAAAAGTATGACTACTCGAAAATAAGATGACCACTAAAGTAGAACTATTCAAAAACAAGATGGCCACAAAAGCAGGACTCAAAAATAGGACTTGAAAATAAGACCATCTCATATACAGGACTCAAAACTAAAACCTCAAATGCAGGATTAAAAAATAAGATTATACTACATNAGATGACCTCAAAAATAGGACTTTAAAATAAGACCATCTCATATACAGGACTCAAAACTAAAACCTCAAATGCAGGATTAAAAAATAAGATTATACTACATTTTTAAAAAAGAAAATGAATAACCCAAAATTTATTTGGGAAATATTTTAGTATCTATTTTNATTTTTAAAAAAGAAAATGAATAACCCAAAATTTATTTGGGAAATATTTTAGTATCTATTTTATTTCAACACTTAAATTAATACGTAACTTATCTATCCAATATTTACCAAAACATAATTTAATAAACATTTTCAGTGTGGGACATTCCATTTTCTCAATCCCTAAACTACATAGACAACTTATTTTGAGGAAGTAATACAAAGAATGATACAACCTGGTACAAGGGTAGGCCTGGATACAGTACATTGGGTGCACTAGGAAGCTGAAAATATTTTTAGAAATTCTGCACATTCTCCATAAGACAACCTTATCTCATTAAAATGTAAAGACACTTGGTCAGGAACAATTGAATATTCTGCCATTTCCTTGGGGAAAGATAATGCCTGTTTTTATACACAGTTTTCACTATTATAGCTTAACGCGCCACGGACAACATCTTTATCCCACTACAACCTCACAGCCCCTCCTAAGAAGAGTGTTAGGCCATACATAACACAGGCACCTCTCCTGCTGTGATGTCCAGGGACTGCTTGCAGGCCGGCTTCTGCTGCCTGCCAGTTGACAATCCGCATCGCACCTCAGTGCACATCTACTACCTCGGCCGCTGACCACAGAGGGAACACAGCCCAGTGCTTGGCCTCCTTGTGCTGGCCATGTGTTTCGGGCATAAATAGGATACGCTGCCCTTGGTTCACGGCTGATTTGTGCAGCTCTTCTTGCAGAACATCACTCTCTCCGGACACGCATTGAAGCCTTCTAATACACCATCTCTCTAGCTGACTCGCACAGCTCCTGTTGCAGAACGTCACTTTGCCCTGTTGCATACTGAAGCCATCTATACCACACGTCTACACGTCTCTCCAGCTATAAGCTATTCCTAGCACTCTAGTTTAAGTACTGACTGTCTGGGGTCCCACTGCTTCTTCCAAATCTGTCAAACCTCCTTTGTTGGTCACCTAGGTGCAGCTCTTCAGGCTCCAATCATGGTACAGGCTGGATAAGTGTCTTATTGTTTCAGCACTACACAGACATCCAAATTGGCTGCATTTGTCACTCAGTCTGTTTTCTTCACACCCTGTCTCACACTACCTCTCACTTTGACCTTGTGCTCTAACAACACTCTTCCAGGAATAGACATGTGCTGCTCCCACTCCTCTCTCTCTTTCTCTCTCGCACTTTAGGCGTTTATCAGAAGAGGCTCCACCTTCACATGTTACTTGGATCCTATGGTGACGTCTTGCTGAGTAACATGGGAGCGGTGCTCCATCTTGATGTTGCCTCTTTCTGTGGAAAGCTTGGATCTGCCGGTGACGTCCCGCCCAGCCAACATACTCGCAGGAAGTCGAAAGTAGGCAATCCCTAGGGACGTGGAACACAAACCTTCCAAGGGAACTTGGAGCAGCCAGCGACGTCCCGCCATCTCTAATAACCGAGGAACAGGGACACATCCCACAAGGGCACTGCACTGTAAGGGAAGTCACCACCCTCCGGGAGGCCGCCCAGTCTCCTCCTCTAACCATCTAACCATGGGAGACAACCCCTTTTTTCATTGGACATAATGATGAGCCCAGCAGAGTCGAGGAGATGGGGGAGTCCCAAGAGCCCTCGCCTCCGACGGCCAACTCTACCGACGAAGGACCTAGCCGGTCCGCAGAGCCCGACGGCTCCAAGACATTGACAACCAGACCCGCAGCCAATGAGCCCAGCAGCCAGCCGAGGACCAGTGGGACCCGCCAGATGCCTGCCCAAGAGTATCGAACGGCCTACCAGGGACAAGTTGTTTGGTACAAAGAGTCGCCCTCGTGACCTACCACACGCTTCACGTGGCCCTACCGCCGACGTGATTGGTGAACCTGAACAGTGACTCCCCATATGGACTATCGGAGAGAAGACTCATTGGTAAACCACGGGTCATAAGTGCAGAGTTTACAAACTGCCTGAACCAACAAACCAATTACAGTGTCCCGACACAGTGTAAGAGTTGCGTTGGGTGGGGGTGGGGACTGTGAACCACGCATGCCAACACTGACTAACAGGCACAGAAGAATCCCCTCGCCAACCTAGTCTGTCAGCAAAAAAAAACCCACCCAATCTGCTTCAGTGAACACACCAAGTGTAAGAGAATGCCCATAAACCATAAAGCAGCACCAGAGACGTTAAATTTGTACAAAATTTTTTGTGACTGTTAAATAATTTTTAGTGGCATGTTTTTTTTCTTTTCTGTAGGTTACCCGTACGCCATAGCTTAGATAGGTTTGTAAATAATTTCTTTAATCCAAGGGTAATTCACATATAGCATAGGATACTTAGATACCGGCGTAAGTGACGAAAGGCTTAGCACCGACCTAGGTTAGCCTTTGTCACAAGTAACTTACCTGCCGTGCGACACGTAGGAGTGGCCATAGAACAAGGACCTTTGCTATCATGCCTTCAGCGCCACGGCAGGTACAGCTAGAACCTTATGCACCCATTGTGAGTTTCGGTTAGAAAACACTCATTGTTTTTTTCAGTGCTAAATACACGTGGACGCATGTATTTGCATTTTTCCCAGGTCAAACTGTATTGCATAATGTAGAGTAACCACAGCTGTTCAGTGTGAGTAGCTGTGGTTACGTAACTACGAAGGGTGTGTGAATTCACCAGTACAAGTCCCGTAACACACACTCCCCAGGGGATTGAAGCCATTAATGGGCCTTCGCCTTATCCGACCGCAGCCTGGAAGAGAGAGAGAGCGCTACAGGGAAAACCCGGCTCCACTGACAGTTCTACATCATTGCAACCCCAGAGTTCCACGAGCCGAGTTTAGATCGCAAAAGAGAGGGGCCGGATTGACGCATGACGTGTAGCTGGCAAAGCACTATGTATACATCTACGACTTCAACTCGGCCTACTGGGTACACTCCACGAGGAAGCAACTGGACCACCTGAGTTAGCTAACCCACACCATCCACCGAGTGCAATTTGCCAGTTGGAGTGCCAGTTATAACAAGGCGTGACCCGGTTACTTCTAAGGGACTCACGACGAAGCCTTATCGCCACCCCCAGTCAGCTGACCTGCTCCATCCACCGCGTGCAATTCCCCAGTCAGAGCACCAGGCCTGACGAGGTATTAAGTTATCACAACTGGATACTCTTAGCTCGGGAATTACTGTCACCTTCCCCTTGCTTGCTGCGACGACCCTTGGTACCTAACCTAATGCCATTCACCCGACAAGGATGGACTAAGTGGGATGATAAGAAGACATCTACGGCTCCTCATGCACAAGCCACACGCCAACTGCAGGAGCCAAAGGGAGGAAGCAATATTGTGCACAGCAACAGACGAGCATACCTGAAGATAGCCAACAGCAAGAACAAAGTGCTTCCTCCTCTCTCGCAAGACATGTCAAGGAAAAGGAAGTATGGTCATGCTGTCGCCTGTGCTGAACAATGTTCGAATAGGAGAGGAGAACAAAATCAATGAATGTTATGTGTGTTGATGGGCAGTATGTTCCCTGTCATTAGACATCTGCATAAACCAACAATTTAAGGGAAATCTGCACTGTTTACAGGGGTATATCAATGCCTACCAGGAACAAAATTACAATTGGTTGCATTGAAAACAGATGCTCTTAATGTTTGTCAATTATCTAACTAATGATCCACATATATCACAACCCAAATTTTGAAGGACATTTCTGGTACAAAATGTGCGACCATTATGTGATGAAATATGGTAATGACTAAGCAGGTTGCAGGGCAGAGGCAGGGAATGCAAGGTCTACAGGTGCCGAAGGAGGAGAGACAGGGCAACTTCCACTTCACAAGTCTACAGCCATGTCTGTGTAATCCTATCTCCATACATAGTCTTTAGAATTAACAAAATGAAATGTGTAAGTATACTGTATCTTCTTAACACTAGTGAATTAGCAACTAAAATTTGCAAAATAAGAAATTAATTTTTACTAGAAGAACAGTAAAACTGTTGTTTCCACCTGTACAACAAAACCATTACAATTTAACCCAAAATTATTTTGGAAAAAAATTTGCAGTACATACTTTTTAACTGCATTCTTGCTTGTTTAATAAATATTATAGGAAGTAGGGAGTACTACTTACACAATAGAAAATATAATAACCAATTTCTACATTCATACAAAAAAAATATACAATGTTTATATACGAACATGTAACCTGTATAAAAACAAATGAAAAAAATTGTTTTTACCACGTATAACTTCCTAATTTTATATATTTTGTTTTCCAACACGTAAGAAAACCGAATAATTTAAAGATTACTTTCAAGTTCCAATATAACTCACAATTACATAGCTCTTAGTTACAGTTTTAATAAATTTACTTCTTGTGAAATTCAAATTGAAGTGACATCCCAGAACACAACTAACCTTGAACAGAAGGTAGAGGTCATCGCACAGGTCCTGTACGAAGTTCATGTCAGACAATTGCGGGAGCACAAGCTCCCGGATCTCCTGGCTGAAGGGAACCTTCGCTTGCGACAGCCACGCCCAATGATATGGGTATGCTCTCCAGCTATCTGGGTGCTTGAAGGGGAACGCCAGACCATTGTCTATTGCTGCTATCTCTATCTGTGGCATTTGTACCATATTCCACTCCTTCAAAAACAAATTAATACTCCCAATACAACTTACACCAGACTATGGAAACATTTCACCATCTCAAACACACTGCACATTGAGCATACAAGTATAAATCAGATTTCTGTGAATAGCATAATTACTATATATATAAAATTAAAAATAATACACAAAGTTTAAAAACTGGTGCTAGAAAGTTAACGCGTGATGTGCGTGTGTCTCTATATATATATATATACACACACACACACACACACACACACACACTATATTGTCTATTTTTTTTGTAGCAAACTACGTATCACCACGTGCGCGCCACGTGTCCTTGAAGTGATACAATCCTGAATGGCCAGCTAACCAAGCCAGCATTCAGTCTCCTTAAATAAAGTGGATGCCTGGAGACCGGAGTGCTTCTAAAGGAAGAGAATATTAAAACACCCCCACCTAAAATAAAACCCAGTGAGAAGGGAAACCAGTCGACCATGCCAGCAAAGTTGCGCTTAAGCTCGCGCAGCAGATACCACCCCCACACCACGAAAACCTACTTCCAGCCGCCCCCGAAAGATTGCAGCAAGTACAGCTCCACCTACGAGGGAGGAACCACCCCTGCCGAAGCTACCCGAAGGCTGAAGGAACCCGAGACACCACTAGCGCAGCAAGATATATGGCCCTGCACCGCCGCAGAACGGCGGTTGATACCAGCAGCTCACCCCAGCACAAGTCGTGCTAAGGCTCTCTGTTCTGTCTGCTCTCTTCCACCTCGAGAAGAACACTTGGTGATCACTAGTTGCCAATGCCGGACTTCTTCAAGCACGAGCTGCAGCCCCAAAGAGTCATTGTTCCCCCCCTTTAAGTCCCTTTAGGACAACATTAGCTTAGTTCGGGTTTAGTAGTTATTACGGCTACTTACTTCGTTGCTCTTTTAACATGCCCTTCCGGCAAGGCTCTTCAAGCCGATAGGCCCCTTCACCAGTCTTTTGTTTTTACCTTCCGAGAGTTAACCAATGCCTTGATTACAGCAGGAGAGTAAGGGTCATCGTGTTCTATACTGGACAGAATAAATCACGTTACTGTCTAACATCTCTCTGCTCTTTCTTGTGTGAATTGTGCTTAGTCATCCCCGGTAAGCATCACCCTGCAAAGGCGAGGCAAGGAACAGCAGAATTTGAGACTGGTTTGCAGAACTTAGTTTAAGACTGCGGCCTGCCCCCTAAAAAAGACTTGACGTACGTCATCCAA
>NQII01004852.1:95444-174923 GCA_002778355.1 Clitarchus hookeri
CCAACTGTTGAGGATTAACCTCGCAGTTCCCCCCAGTAACTTGTTTGGTCCCCTTGTGAAAATCTCCGGAGCTGCACACCCCGTTGTTAAGTACCTCCGCCTAGGCCTGCCCCTGGTACTAGGCATCGAGCTAGCAGAGATGTCGGACCAGCATAGCCAACCACCATATGCAGGCCGGACGCCCACCTGCCGCAACAGAGCCAGCTTCTCACCAGAGCTGACCAGCAGACGCCGTAGCCGCCAGCCAGCCGGGTCAGGAGACCCCATGCCGGACCTATGCTGAACGAGTACCCGACGCACTGCAATGGCAGGGAAGCCAGTGGCTCCACCAACAACACGCACTCGCAATCCAATACTAGTGCAGCTAGACTTTGTGCCAAGCTGGCGGCCTACCCAGGAGGATATATGGCACTGCACAGCTGGAAAATGGCAGTTGATACCAGCAGCTCGCCTTAGCACCAGTCGTGCTAAGGCTTTCTGCTCTGTCTGCTCTCTTCTGCCTCGTGAGGAAATACCCAGTGATCACCAGTAACCAATGCCAGACTTCTTCAAGCACGCGCTGCAGCCCAGAAGAGTTGTCGTTCCTCCCAAGCTTGACACTTGTCATCAACCCCACACCCAACACCCAGCCCCTTCAGGACAATATAGCTTCAGTTAGGGTTTAGTTGTTATGACGTCTACCTAATTTGTATTATCTGCATCATTACAAGCTCGACAACACTTGATTCAGGTGAAGCCTCTGATGTTTGCAATTATATTTTCTTAAGGATAATAAGTATCATTATTATTCTATTACACTTAATAAAGGGCAAATAATGATTGCTGCTGATACTCTCTGTCTCGTATAACTTGGCAAGATCTTGACGGTTAGTGAGTGGCAACTTGACATATATGAAACAAACAATGTGCCATTTACAACATCCTGTATCAACTGAAGCATGAACGAACGAAAATTAATATTATGTTGCCTATTCTGACTGCATTGCCGACGCAAATCAGACAAGCAGACGATATGCGGATAAGAAAGAGTTCCTAGATTAATTAATACATTTTATTTTACATGGTTATAAAACATTGGTTGTTAGTGTTATAAACTAAACTTTGTACTAAATTAGTAATATATAGGTGTTCAAAATTAAATGCACATTAAAACAGTCCATATTCAAATGAAAAGCAACTTCAAACATTGAGAGTTCTCTTTACGTCGTATCCCCACTCTACATTCATCCCTTCCATACGTGCTTGATATTAATTCCAAAAGCCTACAGAATTATCGCAGGGTATTGTTGAATTATTTTTAAAAATCATTTGAAAATTTTTTTTTAACTCATGTTGTTTTGAGCCAGTAATAGGAGAAAAGTGAAATACTTTTAAAAAGATGTGATAAAGAGGCAGAACAACGTACTCCTACCTGTTGAACACGCTCAGCTCACAACATGCCCTGTCGCTACATGTTAGCCAGCTCCCAAAACACTATCAGCCAGAAAAAAAAATAGCTTTCTTGTGTAAAATAACAAATTTACGAACAGATACCAATTGCTTTGTTTTTCCGCGAACTCTGTATAACTTTTAAAGTAACATGTATTTCCGTGTACAGCAATTTTGATTACTAGTCATTTCTAATGGGCCGGTAATCATTACGCCTACGTCCGTTACATGCCATGTTAATTTCTTCCAGCAAACCCATTTCCTTGTTTTCTTGTTGTTGCTATACTGTAATAATAAAATCAAGAAAGTGGAACGCATATGGGTAGTTTTTAAGCAATTCTTACTTAATTCCACACTACATATTCCCAACTCGAGCTATTTAATATCAGTAATAGCAAAAAGACTGCTCTGCAAAAGCCATTGGTGAGTTTGTAGGCAAATGCCCCAATGTATTCTGAATCAAGTTGATTTACTACAACATTATTTTTTAACACAATAACAATGAACACACAAAACTTATGTATACAATATTTTTTTTAACAATTCCAAAGGATTTGCACAAACATGCAGCATGGGTTGGGTTTACTGCTAGAAGAGTGCTATCTTTCATTGCCATTGGCTACCTGTAGAGGGGGGAGTGACCTACCTGCATGGCGGCCAACCAAGAAACGATGACGAGGGAGACATTGGCGGAACATATATATTTACATAGTGTTTTATACACAAAACCAACATGACATGTGTGATTCGAATATAAAAAAATTTTACTTTTACAAGTTACTGAAATATGTATGTATTAATAGTGGTGTGCGAATTTTAAAAAATTCCAATAGTTGCAAATAATAATTTACATATTATTTACATTGGAAATTTGAATATCTTATGCGATAATTGCAAATAATTTACAGTCCCATTTCCTCATTTGAAGTCATCCATTAAAAATTTAATTCCATAGTTATTAGAACTGGACCATTACTATAATGATAACGGATTGTTTTTATGAATTTTTGCCATTTGATGCGGCGGCAAATCAACGATCATTAATTCTCGGCAAGGTTGTTTACGTTGGTATGTTATTGAATAACTTGTTTAGAAACATAATAAAAACCAGAATTATTATGGAAAACCACAGCACACACATTTATTTTCCCTATAGCCTCGAGCAGGGTGCAGCAAGCGTAAATGAGTACCAGTGATCATCAGTGCTCAACAGTATCGGAACAATAGCTGACGTTACTGAGATTACTGGCTAGTGTGAAATCAGCGAGTAATGGTAGGGGAACCTTTTGTTTGCAGCCAAAACGTCTTTGTATTGCTTTTATTCACAAACAACATGGCCCCATATGAAGGAACAGAAGGATTTTTGGTATATCAGGGGAAATTATAGCATCTTATTTCTGCGAACATGTTCATTCAAAAGTATACATATATATATATATATATATATATAGGTACATTGATGAGGACGGGAGACAGTGACACGGTCGACGTGAACAATATGCAAATGACTTCACCGTCGCGTCATAGCTGCAGTGGAACGTGAACTAAAAGTTGTAATTGTAGAATGCTGTACCAGTTAAACTGGTCACAAGTTGGTTGCAAGCATTTATAAAGAAACGTTTGCATTTAAAGAGTTTTATGTACTATAATACAACTTACGACAAACAAATTCTGTTACTGACTCAGGACTGCAGTAGCAAGAAATTGCAAATACATACAAACAGTTTGCAGGATGTTAGCAAGTAGCACTGCAACAGCAAGCACCGGACTGCGGCATTTGCAGAATCTGATACCAATTCAACCACAAAAATATGCCTATTTAAACATATAGCTTTACGTAGGTCGCAAAAATGATGATATATTTATGTGTATACATAATTGCATTATTTATTAACTGTTACATTTTGGAGCATATATTTAAGTTCAATATTAGCAGAAAATCATGTTGTAAAAATGATATATTGCATTTGAAAATTGAAGTATTTAATTTGTATGGGAATATGGTTTGTTGCCTGATCAGTGAAATGAAATTTTTCCTGTTATATATAACAGAAACAAAATGTTAACTGTTAGCTATTCGATCATTAAAACTATTTGCATGTTATTAAAAAATTTTACTATTCAATTCAAAAATATTCAAACATCAAAATCCACTATTTGCACACCTCTATGTATTATTATTCTGCAGTAATGCTGAGATGAGTTACCATATGGAAGTTTTGCTGGTGAAGTTTGCGATATCACCTGATGTTGACATTGTGTGAGTAAGTTTTCCTTCGCGATGAAAACTTAAAATGACTGAATTATATTTGTTCATGTGTTTTAAACAGTTTGGACATGAACAAATCATATTAAAAGTAAGACTAAATCAGTCTCAAACCACAAGTACCACTGGATATGAGTGTAATGCAAAGATTCAGAGTTTCACACAGCCCATAATTTAACTAATCATACTTCTTGACAACATAATTAAAAAAAGGAGCCAAAGTTAATGAGACTCCATTGTAAAAATTATTTGTATTTACTATATAGAAGAACTGACTGTGTAGGACAAAATACTGATGCTAATCTACTATGACAATAAAGATTGATTTGCTATCATGTACGTTTACGTCAAATACAACAAATAAGCTATCTTACTGTAGCATCTTCCAATTCTCCGTTCACAGTGTTGATTGTCATGTCAACGTTTGGCTGCTCATAATTGATAAGCCAGTTGTCGTTCCCTCGGTCAGTGTTGCGGATGATGTAGTCCAACACCACCAACCGTTCAAACTTCAACTGGAAGTCATGCTGAACCTTTGGAGGGAGTGGATCAACCTCAAACCTGCGGAGCCAGTAGTCTGCATCCTTATAGCCATCCACAAACATCTGGAATGACCCTTCCTGCGAAACAGAATTCAAAAGATCAGCACTCGTCAGTCTGAAGTTAGGCGCACACACATGAGAGTACACCCATAAAATAAATGGGATTGCAAACAAAGTAATCTAGCAAATTTACTAAGTGTGCTAGAAATCATGTAAACATTGCAATTAGGGATGTAACGATTCCACTTTTCCTCGATTCTTGATCTTGATGCAGATACCACTATCGACTCCAAAAATCATGATTTCTTTAGTTAAAGACAATTACTTTACAGAACTAAATACTGTATATATAATGTTCACCAACACATGAAATTATTAAAAAGTTTGCAAGAATAGCACAGTGAAAACACATTATGTTTTACAACTAAAGGAATATTTTCGTCACACCCAACTGATGCACACGATAACTGTAGATTAATAATAATATAACAGACTGGTGTTTACCATTAACAAAACATAGGTGGGCGGGATTGGAGATTTAGAGCCAGAAAAATTTTGGGCGGGGCTGAAAAAAAATTTTCCCACGAGAAAAGGAAGAGATTGGGAATGCATTATTGGTAAATAAAGAAAATCTCCATTATTGCCAGCGGCTTCATCAACAACCCACAATCACAATCCAATACTAGCGCAGCTAGACTTTGTGCCAAGCCAGCAGCCTACCTGCCCGACTTTATACAAAGGCACCATTAAGGCCAAGCGCCAGATTTTACAGACCCCGCCACAGTAAGGTCTGTACTCCCCACACCTGTGTGACTGGTCTAGCATAGAACTAAGAAACAAGTATTGTGACGCCGACGTGCTCCTGTCCCTAGA
This sequence comes from Clitarchus hookeri, assembly GCA_002778355.1. Lineage (NCBI taxonomy): Eukaryota > Metazoa > Arthropoda > Insecta > Phasmatodea > Phasmatidae > Clitarchus > Clitarchus hookeri. The sequence goes on from NQII01004852.1 coordinate 100,554, forward strand.
CCGTCACGCGTCACTATAGTCATTTGTTAATTATGCTTGAAAATATTCCATGTTAAGTATTGCATAGTTAAAATTTTTGTACAGATCTCCGCTTTCAAAATAATAGAGTGCCAATTAAAGTTTGTTTGTGGTGACAAGTTATTCAAAATTGCCAGTTTGATGCATGTAAATAAATGTGTGCCACAAAAAACCTGAACCATTGGTGCCCTTTCGACTCAGTGGGGCCATCTACATCATGTCTTCGACCCCCTCACATGCGCGCTCGTCTTCCTTTTCCTGCTTCCCTTCTTTGACCATGCTCATTGGTTCCCTTTTTCCTGCGCACGCGAATATACCAAATTTGCAGGCCTAGCCAGTGGTTATGTGAGGCGTCGCCCTTTCGGGGTCGCTACTTCTACTTCTCTTCGCTCCTTGAACCAGCTGAGTACCTTCTTCCAAATGGGGCGTAGAGTGTTATATGGTGAGTAATGAGTGATCGTGTCGGCGGTAGGCCAGTAGTTGTGTGCAGATTGCATTTTTTAATCATTGTGGCATAGTGTAACTCATGTTTTGGGACATGCTGTTGTGTAGTGGTTTTTCCAAATTCAGGTTTTGGTCAATTTAAGCCGTTTCACGACAGTATTGTTTCTTTTTAATGAGTAGGGTTTGTGTATCTTTTCTGTGTGGCCATCCCATATTGTGTCAAGAGGTTTGGTGATACTGAGGACAGTAATTTTTGATTATGTGAGACACGACACTCGTGGCCCAGTTTAATGCAGAATGGGGTGCTTTCTAGCTACGTAATTTTTAATCTTTCTAGATACAATGTGCTGAAGGGTGTTTTATCATTAAATTTTTAACGCCTTTAAGATGTTCTATAATTTTAATGATGAGCGCTATGTTTGGACCAGCAATATTTGTTGACAGCTTTCAATGAAATGTACCTGTTTGCCAATGTCGAGAAATATTTTTTCATTCTCTTTTTAATAAAGGCATTGCATTACCATTTTTGAAGTAACCTAAGAGAATTTTGTAAATAAAATTGTGACTGTACTGAACGTGAGTATACAATTATTTGTGGTTCACCACACACTATTTCTTCCTGTTTCATCCAGGTTTATTTAAAATGTTAAAATGACTTTGATATAGGTACAATAGTAAACATATTAGCTTCGTTGTGAACAGAATGTAATATGGAATACAAAGACAAGTCATCATAAACTGTATAACCTTAATTTCTTAGGCATTAATTTTCATAAAGTATCAATAGTGCATAAAGTTAAATACTAAATAGTAAAAGTGTTAAAAACCTAAATTTGTAAAATATGCCCCTACTTGTTATATAACTTTACAAAACAAACAAATTTTGTTTACTACTAGTTCACACATTCTTTCCATAAGACATTATGTAATATGCAGAACTACTTTTTGCAATTTGATGCCTCCTTCACAGTGTGGGGCAAACAATGTTATGATTGAATTATATGCATTAGCAAACAGCGATATTTTATCAGAGGTTGAATTAAAAAGTGCTTAATTTACTGTGAACACCCATTAAATTCAAACGTACTAGTACAAATACAGCAAGTTCATTAATGTAGTTATTACTGTTGTTACAAGACATACAGCCAACTGTACATGAGTTATTTGGTCTTCTGACAAGATATTTGAATGGATTAGAACAAAAATAACTGCTTTGCACGGAAAACCGAAAAATTTATTTTGAACACATTATAACAGAACAAAAAAATATCTATGACAGATACGTACAAATTATGGTTTTTCAATACAAAGTCCCGTAAAGTCAACAACTAAAGACAGACTTTTTAGAGCACTGCAGAGAAAAAAAAAAGAAGGTTGTTACCTCACCTTGGGTGGTAAGCTGATCCTGTTGAAGTGGCGCCCCACATTGGGGAAGTGTTCAGTGATTACTCGCTTCACGCGAGATTTTTGCCTATCTATGCGGGGATAGTTGAATGTCTCACTCACCAATTTCACCACCTGCAAGCATAACACTGTACACGTGACTATGCATTAAATGTAGTTTAAAAAATGTCGCAAATTGAAATTTCTTCAAATATCAGAACTAAGTAATTTGAAATACATACTTTGAAAATTGTACTGTACTGAAATAAATAATTATGTGTGTAACAGTTTAGTTTTGCTGTGTTAATTTTAATTTGTTTGAAATATTGAGTGTCTGGGTGGAAGAGAAGCCTTGTATATAAGATGCCGTTAGTTTCTCTGTGGAGCAGCATGACACACAAGAATCATGCGTAATAAAATTCTCTTACAAATTTGTCATGAATTATCAACACATTAAACACTGTGTGAAAGATCATAAAGTATCAGAAACATAAAATTCTCTACAACAGGTAAGTAAAAGATATTTTACCTGCCTCGTTTGACTGGAGTAGAAACATGTTGTGACAAATGCCTTTTAAATATTCATTAAATTTCAATCTACACAAAGCATTCAAACATACACTGGTTCAAAGTGGACCTTTATTAATGTGGTAACATGTATCGGACAAATCAACATCGGACACATTTGAACAGATATAGTTACCAGAAATAATCATTTTTCAATTAGATTTCTTACTGATAAAGAATATGAGTCAGATATTGAAATTTCTCAGAGCACTAAAACTTTAGTATCTCTTTCTCTCTAGAGCAATAGATTCCAAAGACAGCATTATGTGAAAATTTAGTTATTCCAGTTAATAACATTATTTCTTGAGAAAAAATTCATGAAAGAAGTTCTTAATAAACTGGGTATCTTCATTAAATAAAATTGCATCACAACTAGCAGGGTGTAGAACAGACTCTTATCTAAGAACCTCAGGGTTATGCCCTTTTAAAGAAGTCTTGCAAATTGCACTAAAAAATATTAATTTAGCGCTTTTAGGCCTTTTCAATAGCCTGTGCGTATTTACTAAAATTGCGATGGCACCACTCCATCGCCCTTGACTTACAATGGGCAACCTTGTAAACGATTTAAATACATTTTACCAGAGAAAATTTTGCATGACTGACTGCAATCATGTTTGGAGAGAGAGAAAGTCCCTGGGTTTGCTAATGCGAAATCCTTTCCTCTTTCATGCTTAATAAAATCAAGGACTAAATAATTTCCTGTAAGGAAATATTATCTACAAGAAGTTAAAATTAGTAATCTATTAGGACATAACTTATCAGTATACAGTAATTTGGTTAGACAAGGAGAAATCACATAAAATAAAATCCAATAATTACATAAATCTGTGACATTAAACTGTTAAATTACTTAGAAATCAGAAAATTAATGTCAGATAATCCAAATAAAACTGCGATAAAATTTCTACCATCATTTAGAATGTAAACAAACAAGAAATATTAAACTCACAGATCTAAACATTGAAATGAACTCATAATATTTACCAATATAAGTGTCAATGTGAAACGTAAACAAAGAGTAAAATTTTTTTACGTCTCCACAATACTGTTACGCGCTCACTACTCCACATCCCGCGCGAGCGAGTGGAAATGAAGGACAACAGTTATATGATAGCGGCGGCGGCAATACAATTAAGTGTTTTGAATTGCAGGCGTGCGCTAAACCAAGAGCCATGTATATAACCAAAAAGCGAGCAGACACGATAATCCTTTTATGCGGCGCGCGCTGCTGACCCTGGTTGTATTGATTTCTGCATTTATCTGAAGAATGCTCAGGATTACTGTCCTCATTCTCTCAGCGTGACTCAGGGTGCGTTGAACCTTCCAGATGGTCAGGGCGAACAATATAAATGTGTGACAGGCCTCCGAGCCGGGAGTTGAGTGAGTTAATGAGTGAATGAGTTCCGAGCGATAGAAGACGAGCAGCGAGAGAAGCGACCAGCAGAAGGGAAATCTGCGACTGCGAGCATCATGCAATGAAGANAGCGATAGAAGACGAGCAGCGAGAGAAGCGACCAGCAGAAGGGAAATCTGCGACTGCGAGCATCATGCAATGAAGAGTGCGGCTGGCAGGCTGGATCATTGGACTAAATGCGCGAGTGAAAGACATTACAAATGGTGGCTACAGGTAGACTGAACACGTGTTAATGATGAGTATGAGTTAACTGACTGTAACCAAATAGAGACAATTAAGGACGTTAATCAGAGTTGAAATATACATTAAATATTGCACTCGCTGTTAAATAAAAAGAGAAATAGTGGAGACAGATAATTTAATGCTGTAAATAATAGCTGTGTGAATAAACTAGAAATCAAATTTATTTATTTTATTTTTATTTCACGAACTCAGATATGCCCCTCAGGCGCAAATGCAATAATACTGTACCTGTTTTTCCCTTCATATGCAACGTAACTTTTACTGAACTGTGTAGTGTATAAACTGCACATACATAAAATAGCTCATTCTGCACAGTTTTCATTTCACAATTAAATGTTGTTTACTTAGGACTACATACTAATAAACATATGTAAATATCGAAAGTACGTGTTAATTTGTTCAAGGTATTATGGTTTTAATAAACAGTACTGAAATGTATTTCCAAGCAGAAAGTACTGATTACTGCACACAGCTGGTCTGAGCATTTCAATAAATTGTAAATATTTAGTTGCATTTCACAATGTGTTGCCATTCACAATCAAAACAGTGCCAAGATACATTTTATGAAATGTTTATTAAATATCACAAAGCAGTCAAAGCTAGAATGCTTCATAATTGTAAATGATCCCCTTGATCTTTGTGGTAAAATGGTAGTTGCCAACAAAAAATAGAAAAATTCCAAACTTGAAACTGAGGTCCTAATATATGCAATGTAAATTTAAGAATTTAAGTGGGCCACTCTGGCGTTTAGTAACCAGGCCACAGCCGACACAGATAATGAGCTGATAATGAGAAAGTAAAAGAGAAGAAAAGTTTACAGTATTTCCTTATTTCCTTTTGTTGCCACTAACCCATGCCTAGATAAAACATTACATTGCAGAAATTTATGGCTTATTTGGTTTGTTCCTCAATGAATATTGCCGTTACATCCAGCGGTGTACCGGAGTCGAAATGCATTGGAGCATAGTGCTGTCAATTTTTATGTTGCCCAAGCATCATGTATTTTCTATCAAATACGTGTTGTTATTGCCTTTTTTTTAGTGACTTTTGAAAACATGACCACAACCACCAACAATTTACCATGTTTTATACTTGTGTATGCTTTGTTTAGAAATAAGGAGACACTATTTTATTGACTGGTGGGATATTTATTTACAAATTAAAACGTTTGGATGATAAACTACCATCATGGCATAATTTACAATACAAATTAAACTTAAACCTACCTCACTTCCAACAGTAAATCAGTATCACCCTNTACCATCATGGCATAATTTACAATACAAATTAAACTTAAACCTACCTCACTTCCAACAGTAAATCAGTATCACCCTATAAATAAAAATAGCTATTAAAAATCTACAAATGCACATATATTTTCAATTCAACTCTGCCTCACTTAGTGTTTCTGAAAAATAAATATTTCCTGCACTTTGTACATAATATCATCTGACTTTGGAACATGGCACTGGAATGTCCTCTAGCTTCCTTTTAACACCCCGACATTTTTTAAACCAAAAAATAAAGGTATTTCTGAAATGTAAACTTATTTTCCGGGCAAATTATTTTTCTTAAATNGACATTTTTTAAACCAAAAAATAAAGGTATTTCTGAAATGTAAACTTATTTTCCGGGCAAATTATTTTTCTTAAATTAGTTTGTTGCCAAAAATAATTGATAACAGAACCTACACAAGAAAATCATTATAAATTTGCTATCCCAATTCGCAAAGTAGCAGAAGTCCATTTTTGCAAGTTAAATACGTACATTTTTAAATTTTTTAATAGGCTCCCACAAATCCTTTTTTAAATTTGTGCATGGGGAATTTTCTTCGTCAACTAATGAACAAATTTTTCAACACAACAAGACTTTTATTTTTTTGCAAATTCTGAATTTTTGAACACTGTTTTCAAACTCAGCTGTTTCAAAAATCAACTACTCAATAGTGATTCTCTAAAAGCTCACTGTCGCTTTGAAAACTTTTAATAGATTTGTGAAAACTTTTAATATATCTATGAGGTGAACCTAGTTTCTAATTTTCACTAATTTACTGAAAATTTCAAATTGCCCAATGCTAAAAATTTTATGTGCCTCTATTATGAGTAACACTGAATCTGTGATGTTATGTAAGTTTGGAACAGAAGTTGTTTGCTTCCCCATAATAAAACATTGGTTTCGGAATTCAGTATTTATTATAATAAACCTCTGTCACCTATCACCATGCAGCATTGGCATCAATACACACCTTCGTCTTTGGTACCACTCTCAGCTGCAGCTTCTGATCCACAAGGCTGGCCCCCGACTCGGACAGGTACCCCTGGTTTGGGATGAGGCACGACCGGCCAAAGCAGCAAGGGCAGCATAGCTTGTGCATCCACTTGGTCCACTTGGGGTTCAGTCGGCCATAAGGCTCCTCATCCCTTGGTTTGAAGACAGCAATTATTTTCTGAAAACAAAGTACATATACTACAGTTTACATTCAAGAATACCAAGAAATCTTACACTGTTGCCTATGAGACTGTTATGTAAAATCACTAAATAATGTTGTGCGATGGGCATATATATGTTTTACTTGAACAATGTCATATCACCTGGAACTGTAAGCATTTGCACCATGCCAGGTGTGGTTTGGTGGCCCAACCCTCGCCATTACGTCTCAGCTATCCAAGTCGGCAGGTGCAAGCCCTGCAAGACATCTTTTGAAAATATTTGCATGGTACTAGAAACATGACACTCCAACTCGCCAGCTACGTTTCAAGAGTGCAATGAAGTAGGGGATACGACCAAAGCATAATAGAACAAGTACTATAATGTTAAAGTATCATTTATGAATATTACAGAATGTGCTCCTTGTGCATTACAAACAAATTTTTATAAAAAATTGTAACAAAATTACTTGGCTTTCCATTTATATTTTGCACCTTCTCAAGCAGAACTTCACTGGAATATCTCGTACATAATGATTATGTGCAACCATCACTTTCAAAATGAAAGAATTATAAAAATAAGGACACACATCAAGCATGACAGCACAGCAAATTAATTAGCTGCATAAATCTCCAATTCCTTGCAATGCTAAAATAACAGTTGTGCAACTATTAAGTTTGGTCACTGCAGCCTCCTAATGTGGATACCATAACATGAATGTAGGCTTTAAAAGGCTTGCCTGCCCCCATTGGATTTCAGACACAAATGTTGTCTAGTTAACTGATGCTACATTTGCAAATTACAACAGTAAAAATAAAAAGCACATGTCCTACTTGGCCTTGAAATTTATCACGTGGCATAAAATCAAAATAAATGAAATAACAGCAAATCTCGAAAAGTATTGTTTACTAATCGAAACACTCTACAATTCACTAATCTCTATTCCTTATCTTTCAATACATAGACTGGCAGATTAAGCATCTCCAGAAAAGACAGTATTTAATTTTTCTAGTCAACTCAAATGTTTTAAACTGCTTTAAATATGCATTTTTAACATGTTACTAACCTGGTTTTTACCCAATATTATTTCCCAATCATCTTCACTTGACTGTTCTCAAAACTTTGTATGTATCCATATCACCTGTGTGTGAACATGTGTGTGTGTGTGTGTGTGTGTATGTATATATGTATATGTATATATGTATATGTATGTATATATGTATACATATATATACATATCTATATATATATATATATGTGTGTATACATATATATATACATATCTATATATATGTATATATATAGACACACACACACATTTTTCTCTTTATAGCAGTTTTTCAAAATTTGTCATAGTCATTATTTCCTCATTTTGCACTATCTGCATGTACATTTCATGAATTAAGAAGAAAGGAACTAGAGCTGTATAATCAAGTTCTAATTTTTATAAATGTGATTACAGTAAAAAGTCTATTATCCGGACTAATAGGGATCAAAGATAATTCGGATGATCGAAAATCCGNATAAATGTGATTACAGTAAAAAGTCTATTATCCGGACTAATAGGGATCAAAGATAATTCGGATGATCGAAAATCCAGATAACGGAAATATGTTAAAAATGAAGATAAAAGAATTAGTAAAAAATCATTTTCACACACCATAAAATTTATTACACGTGCATAGAACATAGTAAGCTTACCCAAACCGAAACTGTACATAAAATAAAAAATTTANTCACACACCATAAAATTTATTACACGTGCATAGAACATAGTAAGCTTACCCAAACCGAAACTGTACATAAAATAAAAAATTTAATCCTTTAACAAGTAACAACCACGTCCCGGACGTGTTTACTGTGAACAACACGTGAAAGGGCACATCACAAGAGCCAACACAAGTGCTTGTCTCTCCTACGCGAGTAAGGAAAACACTGCGACGGAAGAGACTTTAGTGGTTTTTCTATTCTCTTTATTTTTAAAATGAGTCCGAATAGTTGGTCTTCCGTATAACAGACGTTCAGATAATCAACTTTCTACCGTACTTCATTAAATTCCTAACAGTTTTTATAATTTTGAATGAGACAAAGAGAGAGAACAAAATGTGGGCGGCACCTATCAGTTGAGGTCTCAAGGGCTGATGGGGGTGAAGTGAGGTGGAAATGGATCAGTGATAGAATGCTATGGTGGGTGAAATGAAAGTATCTCGAGGTATCTAACAGTGACACTTGCCATGTTTCCAATGTGCAAAAACTGACTGTGATCCTGTTGGGAACTGAACCCCATTTGCACATAGTGAAGGTCAGTAGTCTCATCAATACACCAGTGCAATTCCATGCTTCTGTTATGAGATAAACACATTTCATGTGTCGCGGGGGAAAATTTTTTTATGGATTGTTTAATGTTCATATCACTGTCATCATGGTATGGTTGTGAAGGAAAAAAAAAACAGTGAAAACAAGTGCCTTCTAGAAAACACTTCAAAGCCCATAACAAGAACAAATTTTTATGAACAAGACAGTGAACCAAAGATTAGTAGTTTCAAATATCTTGAAAAACTAGCCATTTATGAATTTTCGTGGTACTGAAAATCATATATGTATATTATAGTACATATATACTGTTATAGTATCATTTGCTGTTGTAGAAGCATGATAAATAAGCAACCTTACACATAAGGATTTCTTTTCTTTTTTTCATTCCAAAAAAAGCTTCTACTGAATAATGCTACTAAAGAACCATTTTTCGCAGTTTAATAAATACATTACTTTACTTGTTTATTACAAAACAGACGGTGACTCAAAATAAGTCAAACTGCTGGATCACTTTACTTTGGAGCCTATACACAAATCATGCAGCCATTGTTGTGGTGATGCAATTACGTGACAAGTTTGGGAGGGATGGAACTGTAAGTCATGTGAAGAAAGGATGGTGCGGCACAAAGAAAATGACAATGAAGGAAGTGTGGGGACTGTGTTGCACACATTAACATGTTCCCCCGGGGAAGGCAAAGTTCGTACAACAAGCTGCATGTGAGTCAGGTGATAATAAATAAAGTATCCATCACATTTTAAAGCATGTAAAGTGGAGGCCCTACGTTCCCACATTACTTCATTAAATGAAAGATGACCCAGACAGGCATGTCAAATTTTGTGAGTAGGTTGTCAAAATGTGCAACAAGAATCGTTTTACTGATGTAATCGTTTAGTCCGATGATGAAACTTTTAAATTTAATGGAACTATCCACCATAACTGTGCGTACTGGGCCAATGACAATCACTAAATTGTGGTGGCGCAAGCAGTTAATCTTCCTGGGTATGTCTGCCAGAGGACTTGTGGAGCCATTCTTCTTTGATGGAATGGTGGAGGTAAAAGTTACAATACTATGTTGCCTGGAAACTGACGTGAACCACTCCTGCGTGATCTGGAACGGCCACTGTCATCGCGTCATTGGCCCAGAGTCGCTGCACCAGTGCAACCTGCGGAACACGCACGTCGTGCGTCCCGATGCGTGTCTGCATTGTTCACTTGGGAACGGGTCATGACCCGATACAGAATGATCCAACCGAGTGCCTGTGGTGTGCCTAGAGAGATCAGCGTAATTAGGATAAGAATCAAGCAATAGAATTTATCGCCCATGGGCAAATGTTCGTGAAATTCGCCCTTAGGGGATTGCGAAGTAAACGCAGAATAAATGCACGCCACGTGCATATTTAATGAGGTGTAGAGTAGCAAGGCTAGGGTATTTGAAGTGTTCTACAGGCTGAGCATAAAAGAATACCCCAACTTTGAAGGTCTATAATATCAAAACCAAACAATATACAACCTTGATTGACCAATCAAATGATCAGTGGAACCGTGAAGTTTGTTTACCATATCTTCATAAATGTTCAATGTGACCATCACGAACAGCCCGAACGACATCTACGCGATAATCAAACTCGTTCCACACTATTGTCAGCATGTCCAATATTACGGTTTGGATGGCGTCCATATCGCTAACACGATAAACGAACTACCACAACAAGAACTTCAAATCCCGATAAAATATTACGAAGCCTTGCAAAATGAAAGAAATTTAACCAAGTATCCCAATAATTAATATATTGCGTCGTTACAAAGTCATCCATGCCTCAAGGAGGCATCCTTCATTTATAACGTAAAAGGTAATACTAAGGCGTGCTGGGGAGCCTGAATACCCCGGATATATATTACGTTTTCCTGTAAATTTGTACCATGTGTGTCAGGGGATACAGCCATGTGGTCGTTCGGCCCACGATCCTGAGAACTGTGACCTCGTGCTCACCCAGTAAGCTGGCGTCCATCCTATTTGAAATAGGAATATTGTGTAATATTCTGACTTTTCTTAACATAGTCGCCGGACAACGTCCACATTACTATCCCAGACTGCTCAGGTAACGTTAAAAAATTGTGTCAGGTGTTCACTAACTCTACCCAGATGATGACTGCTCTTTCTAGCAGGATGGTGCTCTGCCAAATTACCAATGAGATGTACAGTTACTTTTGGATGAAACATTTGTTGGGAGGTGGACAGGCCGAAGAGAAACTGTTGAATATCCACCCAGATGGCCAGATTTAATGCAGTTAGATTTTAATGTAAGGGGAACTCTGAAGAACACTGTATACCATGAGAAATGAGATTGTGACCACCTGTGAATCCACTCTCATAGAAGCAATAGTTTGTCGTTCTGTTCTACAGCATTTCACACAATGTCTTAATGCTGATGGCAGACATTTTGAACATTCGTAACTGTTACTAACATTCACATACACCTGACGTTGTCCTTACAGAGTCAAATACAAGCAGTCCCATCAAACTGTATTTAATAGTTTCTCTGCTATTCACGTTCAAAGAGTGTAAACATTAATTTGGGATGCCTGGTAGGCGCAATATAAAAAATTATTTTCATATACAGATACACACACAAAATTCTGACTTCCACAATTACCCCACAAGAAATAACAAAGAATAGAGTATATTATCACAGGACCAATCTATATGGAAAAAAAAGTATTGAATACAAAGAGATATAAATATATAATAAGCTTCCAGACAAAAGCTCAACAGTAAAAATTAAAAAAAATTAAAATAATAAAACCTACTAAAACTTTTTTTACAAACAATATAATTTACACTGTTGAGGTATTTGAGAAATTCTTATGTTCATTGTAAATAAATTGTCCTGCAATAAGTATACTATGATGATAGCCTATATAGCATGTGACTTGTGTACTCTTAATTCTACAGACACTTATAAAAATAGCTCTGAATATTCTGTGTCAGAAATTATACATAGAATACCAAAGTTATTGTACAGTATGTAGATTTGTTTTCCAATATGTTTGTATTATATTGGATGTCACAAAAGATGTATACACTTTCAGGTTACGTGTAAAAGTGAACTACAGTACAGACCAAATACTTTGTGTTCCTGAAACACACAAACATGTGGAGGTTATGTACACCAGGTCAGTACGTGGCTACGCATGCACCATTCGTTGCTTGGATGATGTCAAGACAATGGTCCAATTCCATCCATGTACGCTGCAGAACGCCAGGTGTTACGTGAAGGAAGGCTGCACAAATGCGTTCTCAAGAGTTCATCGTCTTGTAGATGATGTCCACGATGACACTCCAAAGGCAAAAAATCACATGATGTGATATCAAGGGAATGTAACGGTCATTCTATCAGATGCCCTTGTCCAATCTAATGAGCAGGGAAACGTTGGTGTATACAATCCAACGTGCACAAACCAATGGGGAGGTGCACAGTCCTGCTGGAAGATGATGTTGGGAATATCCTGGATGTATGGATTAGCAAATTTTACCCCAATAATCAGGTAGGTTGTGCTTGCGATGGTTCGATCAGCATAAAGAAATGGTGCCACCACTCTGGTTAAGGAAAGAAAAAAGGTCCCACAACTCTTGACTATCATTAGGCCACACCAGACAATCTTAGGTCTATCTCATGATCTCTGGTCACATGGGGATTTTCTGTGCCCCAGATTCTGCAGTTATATTTACAGGCTTTTCAGCAAATGTTAAAAATAATGGTTTTTCCGAAGAAAAAAATCTCGGAAAATGGCATAGATAAACATTACTAATAATACTAAACACAAATTTACTATGGGCATTGTGATATTCACAGTACATACTATCAAACGTGATAGTGGGAGGGCTATAAGATTCAGAAACCTGTGAGGTAAAAAAACCATACACGCATACACACAACCCCTTTGACCTGCTATTAAAAAAAAAAACCTCCAAGCTTTATGGATGTTTCAACGCTCCGCGTTCGTTACCTACAAAAAACCTGCAGGCGTGCCTTGAATCACCGTTTTGAGGATTTACTCTCCTGCTCGCATTGGGACTAATTCGGTGCGTAATGTTTGGCTACGCTAACAGTATTTATCAGTGCCAGGGGGCTCTGCTTGAATATAATTTACACACAGTAAGAATTGCAAACTATCGTGAAATTACGTATCATTTGGTTAGGTCTTCTGCATTCGACACGGCTAGGCAGCAGCAGTACGTGAGCCCTTCAATTCCCACACCAACATGTAATACTACACAGAGCAATTTACTACACTCAATAAATATATTTCCCACACTAAAACTCAACTATAAATTACGTTACTAATCCATGTAAGCAGCAAATACAGTTTGCTGATGTATTGCTGGTAACTCACATATAGGGACACGTTTACCTTCTATTCTAATGTGCCTAAACTCCTCAAACACTTTTATTGACACACAATAATTAGATTTAACACTTCACATAGAAATAATCGCAAAGAAACACTCGTAATAGTATTTGTAAATCACAAGCCTTCACGCGGTCAAATTCACACGATACACCAAACTTCTGCACACTACCAGCATACAACTGCCAAGTGAATAGTACACTGTCAAGTGAATAGTACACTGTAAAATTCAAAACGAATAACCAAAATCTATGCACATTTGTTTCTTCTGTGTATGCATTGTTGTTGCACAAATGTTTATCATGGCGATACACATAAACTGCGCGTAAACAAAGCCTCTGAACACCCTTTTGTATTATTATATTCGTTTCACCCTCTTTGGGGTAAGATGAAACAGTAATTTCTTTGAGTGTTGCTCCTTCCTTTGCAATCAGTACTTCTTCGTTCTTTCAGATCTTCTTCTTCTCTCCTCATCTGAGATGATGGGTTTCGACCTTATTTTAGATTTTTCTTGGAACCTTATCCCTTCGTCTTTAAATTTTATCTGTACTGTTCTATCAAGTAATGACTTTTCTGTAATTTTTAATTCTCTTAGGTCTTTTTCAATTTCTGTGAACCAATTAGGCTTCGTTTTGCGGTTACGGAAGAAATAAAAAATTTGTTTAGTTAGTCTATTAGAATTCATTCTGAGAAGATGTCCGTAAAACTTTAGTCTCCTTTTGCGCATAGTATCTGAGAGTTTTTCAATTTTCTTGTATAGAGTTTCATTCTTGACGTATACTATATTATTGTCCTGAAATTTTGTTCCTATGATCTTTCTTAAAATTTTTCTTTATGATATACTCTATATATATTTTTTCTACTACTTCCACATTATGTAGTACAATCCTCTCATGAATCTCAACAAGGTAAGCCTTGCAAAATTCAACAGAATTAAATTATATTCAGACACTGCTTTATTACCGTGGTTTATACTTGTACGTACTGAGCACATCGGTACATACCCTGTGATTCACGTATTGTCAATTAAGGTTTGATTTTAAAAGGTGTTCTCACATTTAACACGATTCAGCAATCCCATTAAAATATATTTCACACAAATTTTAAGTGTTTTGCCCCAAAAATTCCTTGATATTCATAGCACTTGACACCATCACATTTAACTATAAATTACGTATTAAGATGATTATTGAGTTCCATATAAACCATTTTCAGGTATTATTTTCCCATTTTTCGGAAATGCAGCGATTCTTAATAATTACCCAATACCTTAATTTAAAATTATAACAGTTCTACGACTTTGTACGCAGGTCAGTCTTGTAACCTTCTTAATGTTTACTATACTAATGATTATAATTAGGCCTACTCCAGAGTGTAACAAGAATGTATACCAATTTTGGAAAGTTAAATAGGTTAGTTTCACACAGTATTAATTAAAGCCAATTGTCTCGTTGCATGTGTGCGAGTACAGTAAATTTTGTTAAGTTTTGGCATGTACATGACCATGTTTCATTATTTTCTGCCTCCTGACTTAGTATAAAGTACTGTCATGTTACAAAGGTACCACAGGCAAACACAGTACACTAACGTCTTTAATAATAATAATAACCAACACCCGCAATTAGGCTACCCCGCCCGGTGGCGAGCTCTCTCACCTCTCCCCTACCCGACCAAACTCCTCTTCCACGCCCTTCCCGAACTTTCCAAACCCCCCACAAAACCCATTCCACTCCCTCACAGACCTCGCAAGCATAGACTTCCTACCTCACTCCGTTCTCCTCCATACCCTCTGGAACTTCTTACTGTTGTTCCCTTTCCCTCTTAACACCCTCTTACTTAGCTGGCAGCGTAAACTTCCCCACCCTCTCTCTCTATTCACCACTCTGTACATCCTGACCAGCCTTTCAACTTTCCTCCTGTCCTTCAACGAGCTTCACCCCATTTCTTTCATCATCACTGATGGCCTATAGTTCCCTTCATCCTCACGATCCTGCCCCTGTCTTCTCCACTTACCCATCACCCATCTTGCTGCCCTTCTTTGCACCTTCTCCACCTCCACGTACGGGTCCCATACTGCTGCCGCATATGCTAACATCGGCCGTACCACCTCACGGCTGACTCCCTTCAGCACCCTTCCCAACATACCCAAAGCCCTTCTTCCCTTTGCAACCACCCTCTCTACCTCAAACTGAGGTCTCCCTGCAATACAATCCCTAGATACTTATATTCTGCTGCTTCTTCTATCTCTTGCCTCTCCCAACTGTACTTGTCCCTGCTTATCACCTTCTTCCTTGTAAACCTCACTACCTTAGTTATTCTTACATTTATCTTCATTTTATTCTCCATGGTCCACAACCATATTGTGTCAATGTCTGCCTGCAAGTTTCCCCCCTCCCACCTATGCATACAATACACAATCATCCGCAAACAATATTATTTTTCCTCTAATCCCCAAACCCATGTAATTTATCATTATGGTAAACAATAGAGGGCCCAGCAAGCTTCCCTCAGGCACCCCTGACGTAACCTCTCCTTCTTCTGATATTGCCTCCCCCACTTTCACCCTCTGTCTTCGACCCCTGAGGAAGTTACCAATCCATTCCACTACCCACTTGTCCGGTGTCAGATCATAAAATTTCTTCAACCAACTCCCATGGGGCACCTTATAAAATACCTTCTCAAAGTCTATGAAGCAGGCATCCACCTGCTTCCCCTCATCAACTGCCTGCACCAGATCCTCTAACAGCCCAACCAGCTTCATCTCACATGGAGAGTCCTTTTCTGAAACCATGTTGTGACTCCTCCCACCAATTCCTCTTGTTCATAACATTCATCACATACTGAACCACCAGCCTATCCATTACTCGATGTACTCGATGTGAGACTCACTGGTCTGTAGCTGCCAGGCCTCCCCCTATCCTCCACCAATGCATACTTCCAACCTTGTGGCAACTTACCCTCTCCTAAGTACTTGCTGAACAACATCTGCAAATATTTCACTAACTCTCTCCCACCAAACTTAAGTGCTGCGTTCCCTATCCCGTATGGTCCCACTGCCTGATTACCAATGCTATTTCCCACTCCCTCATCTTAAACTTACTAAACAACCTCCAATCCTTATTAGCCTACCTATTCCAATCCTCCTTTGTTTCCAACACTGACAAGTACTGGCCTTGCAGCATCTCCTATTATTCTTGGTCATTTGTCGCAGTCCTGCCATCCCTACCTTTCAGCAGAGAGATCCCTTCGTCTCCTTAAAATACCTAAACAATTTCCTCCTTTCCTTCTTCCACCATGTTCCCTAAAAAGGTAATTATTCAAGGTAGCAGCTTTTCTGTAAATAAAAGAAAAAATCACAAAGTGGTATATTTCCACTCTACTAATTACACAGAACACGAATTTACTAGGGGCATTAAAGCATTACCAATACAAACCACAAATACAATAGTGAGGAGGGCTATGAAGATCAGGGAAATTGTGCGGTAAAATAACTAAAAATACACCCACAAAATATACAAAAACATCTCAATTTAACATTTGTCCACCCAATTTCGTAATATGTGCCCACCTAACCCCACGATGAGCGAATCACTATTTTGCATTTTAAATCTAACCTAGGATTGTTGAGTGTCAATCTAACATACAATTGTAGGGTTTTAATCTAACCTACAATTTTAGGGTTTTAAAGTAACAGTAAAACACACCGGAAGTATATGAATTAACTCACCTAGGAAGGCGGCGAGTACAATTCCACTGTCCTCGGCCGATTCAACTGTCGTGCACCTTACCTCACTTGAACAAAAGACCATGATCTACTAAAACGTCCAAGTAACACCCGCCACAGAGCCGAATATTACACACAGAAACACTCGTACTAGCACCCTCCATTCTACAATCACAAGCCTTCACGCGGTCGGGTTTGGATGTCGCAAACCACACGCACATAATATTCCACTCACCGCGAACTGCATTGTATCCCATACAATTGCGTACTTAGCTATTGTCTTCACGCCTGCGGCCGATAGGTAGCGTTACTACACTTACATGGCTATTCAACATGGCGTCCGACGTAAACAAAGCAGCCAAACTAGTCATACTTTTATCTATTTTATTTAGTATGTTCTACTTATTTTACCATTACGCCCTCCTCAATATTAAAAAGGTAATGTTACTTTTGTGGGTCTACGAAATTTCCTTCAGAAAAACCGCTACTCTGAATAATTACCAGTTCTTCCCATAATCCTTTCACACTATCCTCCATAGACCCAATGCCCAAGGTACTCTCTCCAGCAACTAGAAAGACACCTGCCTATGTCACCTGCAAATTACACACAGATGCTGTTATTGTAAATTTCAATGCAAGTTTGTTCTCAAACATCTTACAAGAAATAATTAAAGCGTGAAATCATTGGAATATACAAGGTTTACAACGAAACTGCCTTTCAACCAATTAGCTCACATTTATTGAAAAATGCACCTACGACGGAATAATTCATGGTCGGTATACAAAATCCAAAAAAATACAATTTTTCAAAATATTTACTTGGTTTAGGGAAGTCATAATCCGGTAATTATTAAGTTTAGGGGCTTTTCTGAAAAACACAAAAAAAATTCAAAATTATGATATATTTCCACTCTGCTAATCACCCAGAACACGAATATACTAGGGACATTAACGTCCAACTAATTTTGTAATATGTGCCAACCTAACAGAACCTAATTTTAGGGATTTAAAGGAACTGTAAAACACACCAAAATAGGGTAAATTGACTCATCTAGGTAGGGGGCTGGTATAATTCCTCTGACGTTAATAGACGTAAACAAATATATTTTGCAACTTTTTAAAATATGTTCTACTTATTTTAACATAACGCCCTCTTGAATATGAACAAGGTAAGCTGTGGAGAACCCATTAATGCAACTTTTGTTGGTCTAGGACGTTTCTTTCCGAAACTTAAAGAAACTGCCTATACTGCTCATTTTGCAATTTTGTTCAATTGTTTTTAATATGTTGTACTTATTTTAAAGCTACGCCCCTAGTATATTCGTATTCTACGTTATTAGTAGAGTAGAACTGTATCATAATTTTGAATTTTTTTTTTTTTTGAGTTTTTCAGAAAAGCCCCTAAACTTAATAATTACCCCTTTTAAACTGAAAAGGATTAAAAATAAACTAATAAGGAGCACCATACGTCAAAACCCAGTACATATTTCTGCCAAAATTTTCCTCATACACGCTTCAAAAATTAACTTTCAAATGGTTTTGCAGCTGAAGTGTTAAAAAAATTGTTTTCCTTATTACATGTATGGCTCTACAGCAAATGAAATGTACACAAAGATGAGCACATTTAGTAATCAATTGCTATTTTTACCACCATTAATTACATTTAAATTGACACCTGGTATAGTGCAAAACAGAAATAATGACTCACCACACTTGGATTCTTGACAAAATAGCTACCACTGGAACCCTGATATATTCTCTCTGGTAGTATCCCATTGTCAATAGCAATTTCTGCTTGTCTAACAAGCTCAGAGAACTGGGGATCATCTGTAAAAAGAAAATAATAATTAACATGGATGAAGTTTAAAAATTCATTATGTTAGCAAATAACGTTATTGAATTAATCTATAGCAGGACTAATGATAATTTTAAATGTTGAAAAGCTAATTAATCTGTCTGGAGTACTTATCTTTATTTATCATTATAGATAACCATTTCATGATCAAATTTTAGCAGAAGAGTGACTAAGTTGTACTTTTACATATCAAAGTAGGTCCTGGCAAAATTGGCTGCAGCTACAAATTTTAAATTTGCTACTTATAGGCTTAATGAGGTGCAGTAGCAGAACTAAAATTAACATGTCAACTCATGTGACACAATGAACCGTACCTCTCTAATGATGAGACTCCGCAGTAGTAGTAAGTCTGCGATTTTTTAGGTTAGGTTCATTTGTTAAGCTTTGTCAGTATACCGTTTTTTTTTAACTTGTCCTTTATTTTGCATATTAGGATACCGATTTATCTGGCAAGATATTTATGCTGGAAATTTACTTTACACATTCTTGTTAATTTATTCAAACTGTGGATTTCTGTGTAAACATTACATCTATTTTCGTTGAACTGAACTTAGAAGTTTAGAACGTAAAATACACATTGATTCACGTAGCCTGAAATTATTACTCGAAAGAACGGAGTTACCAACACATTTAACTAAGGGCATGGGAAAATAAATAAAATTTATGACGTACCTGGAAAGTAATTAAATGTGACATCAGATTCCATCCGCCCTAATAGCGGTTGGTTCTCTCTGTTTACCCGTGGGGAATCTATTGTGCCTCCGTTATTGGAACCTGGAGCAAAACACACCTCGGGCAAGACTGTCACTTCGTCGGATGAAAGAGATGCAACCGAACTGGTTCGTGGCTTATCTTCTGTTATTAGTTGTCCTTTCAGATGTGTGAACTCGCCAGACATTGAGGTTAGTTTAGTCTCGTGATCACAGACACCTCATTACAGACGCACTCCCTCAGAAAATAATCACACTCGGCTGCTGACACTTTTTCTATCGCCGAAAACAGCTGTATATAGTGACGGCCATTATTGGTAACTAATCACATGTGTTGGCAGAATGTATGATTTGATTTCGTTCGCGAAGATATGCCAGTCGGCATTTAGCACCAGCAAGTTTGCTCTGTTTACTATTTCGCATCGTTATGAGTCATGTATGCAACTTCGTGTTATGTAAATTATTTTGCTTTGAAACATGCCAAGCATAAAGAAATCATCACGAAACACACACGTGTCAAAGTAGGGCTTAGTTACCTGTGAAATCGTTGAGAAACGTATCCGGTATGTAGCTTATGTCCATCATTTGACAGTACGTGGCGTACGTGTACGTTGTCAAATGTTACGTTGGCACAGGCAGGTTTCGTTTGTTTTCAAACAAAAGAAAATGCGTAATATTTTAATTGCTTATAGCGTACACTATCCATGAGCAATCACGTTCATGCGAATCCGGCACTTTCTCCATATGAAACGATCCGTGGCTTAGCTACTAGTACAGCACGGCTTATCACTCAACGGGAACTTTTGGATCCCGTCAAAGCCAGTATTTATCATTAATTACTGTCCGTATTTATCACTAATTAATAATCTGTCACTAAAAATTATTGTCAGAAGTGGGATTCGAACCCACGCCCTCAGATGAGGACCAGAACGCCCACAACCTGAACATCAGGCAAGGTTTAACCTTGAGTCTGGCGCCTTAGACCGCTCGGCCATCCTGACAACTTGCTTAGAATGATTAATATTAAACTATTATAATAGAAATGTAAAAGACCATCCGTGTATCATCGTTGGATTTGAGTATTAGTAAATTATTTGTGTAAATTTTCAAGTAAATCAGTCAGACTTCATGTTTAATTAATAACAATGTTCCTGAATACACAAATTCTCAGACGACCTAACACAAGTTCTAAACAATGAGATAAAACATAAGTAACTGATATAAAAGCAGATTGGGCTAACTGTTTTCATTTAAAACTACATACAATTGTGACGCAGACGAATTTTTTATGATGTATTAATAAGTCATTTGAGAAACTTTTTTTTTCCCAACTTTATCTTATTTATGAAAGCATTGTGGCTCGTTTAGATTATTATGTAATTTAAAATCCAATTTTAAGATCCCGTGCTACTCGCATTAATTAAGCCATAACAATACCCGTAAACAATAACCACCATAAAACCATTGCCGTAATGAAAATCCTGTGCTTATTGACATGTTTTCGTCTGTTTCGCCACTCGTCTTACGTCTTATTATTTTACAGTATTTTTTTTTTTAAATTTAGCTATATCTTTAGTAAACAGTCGTGATTAATACAGGATAATTATTTTAGCTGTTGCTGTTCTCATTTTCACAAATCACACGAAAAATAAACACAAGAAAACATAAAATTGTAGCTTCGTTCTATAAATGTATGGTGGAAAATGTGGAAGTGAATTTGAGTTAGCGATGGCTGATTCCGATTCGAATAATAGTTGCTTCGATTCAGTTGTTTCGATTATTGCTAATAAACTAATCGATGTAAACTTTTAGACCCACTATTTTAATCGATTAATTTATTTAGTTTTCACATTCCATTATCAAGTTGTTTGTTTTCACATTTCTTCACAACTTGTTTGCATCTTATGTTGGTAATATTAACAGCTTCTTTCCACCTTACTCTTATTTCCTGTTTCCTTTGCATTTTGCAGTTCTGATTCCGTCCATGTTGAGCTGAGCTTAACCTGAATAATGAATTTTTTTGGTTTCCCCCGGTACATAGGTGTGGCCGTCCGCACTTGCTATTGCTCACTTTCTGGGAAACAGAACATGGCAGATTTTTACGTGAAATCACGGTTGGGTGGCTATTTCTTTACTTTTGAAAAATTGTTCCATTTATTTAGTAGGGACCTAGGTAGTTTGAAAATACAGGATTGGGCAGCGAAGTCCTACCATCGTAAAATGTGTATAAGTTGGCCAGTTTATGATATAAAACAGTGTAGTTACTGGAACATCATTTTAACAACCATCATTACTTCACCAAACAGTGACAAATGAATACACATTCACAATGTAGTCTGTTGGTTGCAACACCATAACACCACACGTTGTTTATTTATTGAAAATAATGCCTGTGAGGTTTCGTCCGTTACGGCTGAAACACTCGCGTAGAACTGGATTAACAATTGTCCATAAAATGCACACGTGTTGCGAGTGGCATGGCAGTAACTTCGTCCACAATTCGCAACTTTAGAGCATTGATGTCAGCTGGACGTGTTGCAAACACTTTACTCTTGAGAATTCCCCACAGGAAATTACATGCAGAAAAGTAGAATAATCTGGCCGGCCAAGGAATGTCGCCAAATATAGACAGTATGCGATGTTGAAACATTGTCCGTAAAGTTTTGATGGAGTGACGAGCGGAATTAGCTGTCGCCCCGTCCCGTTGAAAGTAAACTGAACGGCCATCTCCGTTCTCAAAGAATTGAGGTATGCACTATGATTCCATTCACTGTGTTTAAAGAATGTCTCTACATCGAATGCACAATGTGCAACTGACCAGCGTTCCAAGTCGACTGCCATCCAGTGCCGTGTGTTCCACTGTTCAGGCCTATGTTGTCTCATCGCTGCACCAGTTACACAGGAATTCATTGCACGCCACAACTGTAATGTAAAGCGGTGTCTTCAATTTGGTGCGCGCGAATGGCAGACAGTACAGACAGCATATCGCACAGGTAATTACCACTATTTACGCAGCGCTTATGTTATTTACTGTTGCATAATTGCGGCATAATATTGCTGCTATGTATTCACTGCTACTGTTGGTGAAGTAATGCTGGTTATTAAAATGCCGTCTCTGTACCTCTAACTATACTGTTTTATATTTGACCATAATAAACTGCCCAACTTATACACATTTTAAAATGGTAGGTCTTCGCTGCCCTTTTCTGTATATACAGAATGTTCGAAAATTAAACGCCCACAAACTGCGGGAGGTGATGCCTTATGAAAAATTAAATCGGAAATATTAAAGGAGATACGAGCCTGTGAATATTGGGTTTTGAAAACGTATTTTTTGCTGAATGCCCTGTACTTTATACCAGCGGTAGGGATTGTGGCGATTTGCCCACAGTACATCCCACACGATTGAATGGGACATGCCCATTTGGAGTGCTATGGAGTATGTATATACTAGCGGAGGGCACGTCGTTGATGGGCTGACGTATCATTTCCTCAAGCCGAACAGATCACACAGACCGAGGACAGCCAACATTACACACGTGTGTCTGCAACAGGGGAAGCATAATACATCTTTTTGCTGTGGACTTTGTAGACATTGTACAAGGCATTCGGCAAAAATACGTTTTCCAAACCCAATTTTCATAGGCTCGTATCTCTTTTAATATTCTGTTTAGGTATACGATGGCCTGTATACTTTCGACTGTTTTTTATAATAAGGAATCACCTCCCGCAGTTTGGGCATTTACTTTCCGAACAGTCTGTAAAATTAGCTAGGAGAGTATTTTTTAAAGTGTATGAATGAATAATTTTTACCCATAGATTGATTTGTTGCACTCTGGCTGTGAGTTTGGTATTAAAAATTCATGTTTTAAAAGCTAAAACAGGTTTCTGGTGACATAATATGGCAAAAGAGCTGAAAATTTCATTAATACCTACATGTTCTTTTCTAAGGAGCAACAGACTTCTTGTGCCAGCACTGTAATAATGTTTGACAAAGTCATTTCTACAATGGGCATACTTGTGTAAATTTAACTTACTGGAAAAATTAAATTATATTAAAATCATTCCTGTCATTAAAAACAATATTGAAATTTCCTCTGGTTTGTTTTAAAATTTGGAAAAATAACTAAACACATTTTAAAAACAAATAAATTATAATTTTTCTCATTTAAAACAATTTTTTTGCATTATTTTACATTATTTTAAAAACGAAAAATTACCCTCTTCAGGTTCTGTTTTAGTACATTAATATCTTTACGCAAAGGTTGTGTATATTATGTTATATTTATTGAAAATATCAAGAAAATTATTTTATGCTGACCTAAGTAAGTATAGTGAGTGATTCCAAATACACTTGAGAGCCAAAAAAACTGGTATAGGCCTGCGTATGCAAATAACAGAGGTATGGAACCAATCAGAGTAACGCAATGCGGTCGGCACCACCTATATAAGACAAAAAGCGTCTGGCAAAGTTGCTAGATCGGTTACTGCTGCTACAATGGCAGGTTATCAAGATTTAAGTGAGTTTGAACGTGATGTTATAGTCGGCGCACGAGAGATGGGACATAGCAACTCCGAGGTAGCGATAAAATTTGGATTTTCGTGTACGACCATTTCACGAGTGTACCGTGAATATCGGGAATGCGGTAAAACATCAAATCTTCGACATCGCTGCGGCCGGAAAAAATCGTGAAAGAACGGGACAAACGACGACTGACGAGAATCATTAAACGTGACAGACGTGCAACCCTTTCTCAAATTGGCGCATATTTCAATGCTAGGGCATCAGCAAGTGCCAGCGTGCGAACTATTCTACGGACCATCATTGATATGGGCTTTCGGAGCCGAAGGCCCACTCGTGTACCGTTGTTGACTGCACGACACAAAGCTTTACACCTCGCCTGGGCCTGCCAACACCGCCATTGGACTGTTGATGACTGGAAACACGTTGCCTGGTCTGACGAGTCTCGTTTCTAACTATATCGGGTGGATGGACGTGTACGGGTATGGAGACATCCTCATGAATCCATGGATCCTACATGTCAACAGAGGACTGTTCAAGCTGGTGGAGGCTCTGTTATGGTATGGCATGAAATGTGACCCCTGATACGTCTAGATACGACTCTGACAGGTGGCAGATACGTAAGCATCCTGTCCGATCACCTGCACCCATTCATGTCCATTGTGCATTCCGACGGACGTGGACAATTCCACCAGGACAATGCGACACCCTCACGTCGAGAGTTGCTATCGAGTGGCTCTAGGAACACTCTTATGACTTTAGACACTTCCATTGGCCACCTAAATCACCAGACATGAATATTATTGAGCATATCTGGGATGCCTTGCAATGTGCTGTTCAGAAGAGATCTCCACCGCCTCGAACTCGTATGGATTTGTGGACTGCCCTTCAGGATTCATGGTGTGAATTGCCTCCTACAAAAACTACAGACATTAGTCGAGTCCATGCCACATCGTCTTGTGGCACTTCTGCGTGCTCGCGGGGGCCCTACACGATATTAGGCAGGTGTACCAGTTTTTTTTTTTTGGCTCTTCAGTGTACAATAACTAACATTTTTAAGTTTTTCACATAGGTACCTTTTCGTTGCACATAGTTTTCAGCCAACATAAATATAATTCACTCTGGAACATAATACATATTACCCAACTGAAAAACCATAGGTACCTTGAGAGCCCATACCTCGATTTAGTAGTGCATGCTATAAAACATAGCTAGCATAATAGTGTAAAGAAAATAATATTTCTATGAAAATTAAACACATTCAGATTTTAAACAACAATAAGTTTTTGTAAAATATTTTGAAAGAAAAGGCATTCGTGCACCTTCCTTTTTGCAAGCTATATGTGGTAAATTATTGAATTAGGCCTGCTATTTATGTCGGTTCCCTTTTTCGTTTAAAAAACAAACACAGTATTGATTGTTATTTGGTATTTCCCAATTAGTAAAGGCCCTTTAATACGATTAAATATTTATTGAATTCAACTACTTGAATTCAATTTATTGAACTAAAAAAAAAATCACTTAGTTTGCCTTTCAATGAATTGCATTTAATAAGCTTTCGAGTAACCACTTAAAAAATTATCCCAAAATTTTTAATGAAACTAGTTTCAAAATACTAAAACTAGATTTTTAGATTTATTTACGACTAATGCATGCCACGAAAATGATTCGTTTAACCCCAACAAATTTTCTTAATTTTATTTTATATTTTATTTAAAAAAATGTGTAGATCCTTATTATGTAAAAACTTTAAAAGTGCGCACTCAAATCTATTATTATGAGATTATATTCCTTATTCCTGTCAGGAAAGCTATGGTAATAGATTAAAAATTTGGATTCAAGAAAATATAGAATATGTGACGCTTGACATGTACCTCTCCATTAACCTTTTAATACCGCTACTTTTGTGCAGTTATGACGTGCCCTCTACTGGAGGAGTCAGTCCGAACATGGCGGTTACACCTCCACAACTCCTAACTCGGCGCTGTGTGCGGGGAGTGCACTCTATCTTCACGACGTCCGAGGTACTGCCGGAGTCAGAAGACCATCCCACTTTAATGTCCTCNCACTACCGCCAAACAACCCCCCCCCCCCCCACACAGT
Organism: Clitarchus hookeri; assembly: GCA_002778355.1. Classification (NCBI taxonomy): domain Eukaryota; kingdom Metazoa; phylum Arthropoda; class Insecta; order Phasmatodea; family Phasmatidae; genus Clitarchus; species Clitarchus hookeri. Next base: position 126,691 of record NQII01004852.1, read on the forward strand.
AAAATGGTCACCAGGGAAATGAATGAAGTGAGAGGGCCACAACGGCTCCATAGTTCCATCAACCCCCTTCGTGCGCCGTCTCTGCACATGTTATGTCTCTGAGTGAGAATGTGCGGGCAGTGTGAGTGTGGCAACAAGCTAAGCCCATTTTTACGAAGGTGCAACCACTTGTCATTCCAATTAAAAGAGTCTGAAAACGAAGTTCTTATTGTTTTATAGCCATTCAGTCATGGCTACCCACACTCCTCCTGGGGTGAAAGTGGATTCGCTCAGCTCGAGCCACCCAATGCCACCATACAGTTAACAAATTTGAGGGCGTAATTAATTTTAATAATCTCTTTTACTCAGAGTTAGTTATGTTTCAAACTAAATGGATCAAGCAACGGACTGAAAGAGAGAGAGAGAGACAGAGAGAGAGAGAGAGCTCCGAAGCATTTCCAAAATACGTTGTACAATAAATGTAATGCCAATGCATTTTCTTTTTCCTGTAATTTGTTTATTTAAATCAATTAGTAAGTGCTTGTATGTTGAGTATTTAATGATTATGATATTGATGCGTAAGTGTAATTGTTCCTTTTATTATTAGTGTTTTGTATTTTCTTGAGTCTCTCGTGCTCTTTTGGGCTGGGTTCTTGGCGGGGCTTCACCATTTTCTTAAATTGGTTTCTATCACTTGCCTGGGGTGGTCACGTGTCGTGTGCCTCTGGGCCTTCATCATTGGCCGTATCTGTCACTTAACTACAATAGTCATAATAATAATGGAACCTTAGTTAATCTTTTTTCACCCAGAGGCAGCAACACCCCCATGTCTCGCCAGTTAAAAAGCGCCGGGATCGTATTAACCACACAATTAGTTTTATCGGCCGTGCGCCATTTTTGTACCGCATAGGTTGCCAACGCACCATAGCTGTTGGGATATTTGTAAGTGCCTCCCAGGAGGGTTACTGCAGTGAGTAAAATAACCTCTTCTTCAAATGGTGTTTTATTTCACTGCCGGCCACATAATTTTGGGTCATCTACCCACTCAACTACTGCACCTACTAAGTGGCGTGATTGCTGGGCACGTGAGTTCTATCGGCGTGTGACATGGCCGTAACAATCTTACCTGGAAATTAGAGGTGTATGAGGGGGCCTACACCCTCATTACGCTGGCATACATGATTAATCTTTCAACAATACGTCATCGTCGGCGCGGGGTGAGTCCAGGAACAGCCACGTAGGCGATAGGCCCGCCCCTAGATAATAGTCTCACTACTCGACTGAGACCTGTCACCGCAAATACTCACTACCTGTTACCTGCTCCTGAGCCTACGACAGCCCGTTGCACGCTTGAAACGAAAGTCTTGAAGGAAAACGAGACATTCAAAACATTAAATGAGAAAATGGTAGCAATTATGACGATTCTATGACATCGTATAGCATTCAATAAATTGAATTCATTAAAAAATTTAAGTAACTTGAAGAAGCATTTGATTGTGTAATAAGCATCAAAGTTGACGAAATTAAGTAATAATGCAAATTATAAAAATACGCCATCAATTTCGCTGACAGATTTTGGAGATTAAATATTATTGTTTTTACTAAAAATTGCTAGCTTGAACAACGACTTAGAAAATATTGAGATTTATTCGATGAATTGAATCAGATAAATCGATTCAAATTATCCTTTTACAATCGGAATCTGAATCAGATTCAATTCGATTTACAGTAATCTAATTGTAAGGAGAATTTGGCCATCTCTAATTTGAGCTGTGCGTTTGCAATGGTTATGGTTGCTTCGATTGTGGCAGAACGTAAGTTGCTGTGTCACCTTTAAAATCAAACTTTAAACTACAATTAGGCACATCCTAAAGACGTTCGTGCTCGTAAATCAGGATGTACGGAAAACTATTTTTAAATAGGCACACGTCGCCAGAAGCTAGGCCGTCGCCAGAAGCTAGGCCGTGTTCAAGTTGGCGGTCAAGTTACTCGAATAAGTGTTTGGTAGTTTCGTATAAAGTTTTTAGTATACAATAATTACTAAAATACTAAATTAACAACTTGCAATTATCGAAGACTTTATAATTGTACACAGAAAATAAGTTTTGCAGTTTACAATTGATCTAGCAGCTAGCCGTTAAATGTTTGTTCGTGTGGTATGTTCTTTCCACTACTTCTGCTCTTTTCACGTTCTTCCTCAATCTTTGCAGTTCGTGCTATCAGAAGCATTTTTTTTTTTTTGTTTGTTGATCGTGTGGCAGGAGCACAGCTCTTTCTGCTCCCTAGAGCTCTTGCTCGTCGAGGTGGAGCAGAAACAGCAGAAAGAGTAAAAACATTACCGCCCACAAAAACATAAACAAACTGTCACACGACTGCATGTTAGGTACTTGGGGAATTTGAGATAACATTTTTTTGGAATAATTAATCATTGGACCTATCATAAAACGTAGTGGTCAACCTGTAGGTGGCATAGAAGAATAATTTTTTTTGTTACCAATAAAAGTTAAAGTGAATTCCAGTGATAGTCACTATCATTGTTAATTACAGCTACGCGAGCATGTTAAACATATTCATTATCTTCTTCATCAGACGACAAATTTGCATCAAATAACACCAGTACAATTTTTCTAACATCTCGTCTTCGCGCTATTTGCCAAACAAAAAACACACTTTTGCTCTTTTTCATTTGCGTCTTCAAGACGAGAGCAGCTGCTCTTTTTACTTCTTTCATGCTTCATGCATATCTGCAAATCTGCGTATCTGCGAATCCGGCACTTTCTCCATGTGAAACAATCCGTGGAATTACTAGTACAGCATATGACTTATCATTCAACTGGAACCTTCGGATCCCGTCCAAATCAGTATTTATGACTAATTAATAATCTCTCATTAAAAATTATTGTCAGAAGTTGGATTTGAACCCACGCCCTCAAATGAGGACCAGAACGCCCACAACCTGAATTACAGGTAAGGTGCAACCTTGAGTCAGGAGCCTTAGACAGCTCGGCGATCCTGACAGCGACCTTAAGTCAACTATTATCTTAACATATAAATATGGTAAATGATCAATCTTTATATCTCTATTGGATTCAATTCATGCAACCGAACCGAATCAACATGGGGAATAAAAATAAATAAATAAAAATATTACCTGAAAAAATGGGCAAGGGTGGGATTATTTACATACATTTTATTATTTGTGTTAACTGGTTGTATAATGGTTTTGAAAAACTCGCGATATCTTATAAAGAGGAAATGCTGATGGAAACATTGGGTAGTTAGGTCAACGTATCTGGAAAAGTTTAAATAAAAGCAAATTTAATAACCTCTTCCAAGATATAACACATAAGGAACAGTTATTTAAACACACAAGAATAATGATATGCGATTTGATAATTTACTAGACACGATTTCACGACACGACATAACTTAAATCAAATATGTAAATACAGTTTCCGCCAACAACTGTCGTTTTATTGTTAGTAAATTATCTGTGTAAATTTTTAAAAAAGCAGACCTCATATTTAATTAAAAACAATGTTCCCGAGTACACAAAATCTCGGATGACCTAACACAAGTTCTAAACAAACCATATAACGTTTATTGAAATCCTTGCGCGAACTCGTTCGTGCTTCAAGAGGGCTTACACCTTGATGGACAGTCTGGGCGTCGCGCACCTAGAGGATGGACATGTCTGATGGCCGTTCCTGAATCTACACCTTTCTTTGTAACCAATCATGTAGTATAATTATCTTTGTACTGGAATTTAATGTATTTTTGTTATTTATCATTTGGGAACAGTGTCAACCCCAATCCTGCCAACTCTCGTGCCAGGGATTCAAACTAAAAATGGATTACGGTGTAAGTATAGTCAGTTCACGACTGGAAGAGACTTTTGAAAATCACCCTTTGAAAAAACACCCTAGCCGTTAGCTACATGCATATAACATTACAAGCAGCGGCGAGCGCGGATACAGTTAGGCCGTCAGGTTGCCAGCACAAAGAGAGTAAATAGTTCTAAAGTTTTAACGTAATTGTTAATTTATCGCTTACAAATGGTTGTCGAAAAGAATTTTATCGTATTATGCCAATTATTAATGACGTGATGCTAACGTATTTGGATTTCAACGTCTTTTGGATAGTTACACAATCCCGCTCAAGGCGAAAGTAGAGCGGCCATTTGTTGACTAACCAGTATTCCTTGTGTTGTTTACTGGGTGTGGTCGACACACGTGCCAGAGAATTTGTGGGATTCTTGTTTAACCTATAACAATTCATTTATCGGTTGTTTTTTTTTACTAATATCCGCTCTTTATTATTTGGTTTTTCATAACGTATGATTTTAATTTGTGATAACTTTCTCGTACAGATTCCTTTTGCTTCAGTAACCTGTATAAGAGATTACTCGTAGTGCGTTCTAACGTGTTTAATATTTTTAAAATTTATTTCAGGTTTGCTTAAAATTTTATTTACTGTATTTTACGTTGTATGTTGCGGTAGTTTTTGTGTGCAGTCATGAGTTCTAGCAAGGTGAAGAACAGAGAAGTCACCACTCAACGTCAACAGGACATCATTAACCTCACCGAATCGTTGTATTCCCTATAATTAGGCGAGGGGAAATGAAACACTTCAACGTCGTGGAAAGAGCGGCAGAAATGTTGAAACTCTCTAGATCCACAGTGCTAAGGTATGTTAAAATATATGTAGTATTAACCATTGCGTTTGCAAGTTGTGTGTGTTAGGTCAATTATGTTGGCCTACGAAATGTGTTTACAACATTTGTTAATAACTTGATAACGTCGTCGAACGTTGTCTACGTGTCTTTTTAACATTTTTTGGGTAATTATTAAGTTTAGGGGCTTTTCTGTAAAAAGTAAGACTAATTCACGGAAAATGGTATATTTCCACTCTACTAATGATGCAGAACACGAATATACGAGGGGCATTAACGTCCGACTAATTTCGTAATATGTGCCCACCTAACCTAACAGAACCTAACCCCACGATGGGTGAATCACTATTTCACATTTTTAAACTAACCTAGGATTGTTGGGTTTTACACTAACCTGGGATTTTTGGATTTTACACTAACCTAGGATTGTAGGGTTATGTAGACTCAAATGTGAGTGTATGAATCACCTAACCAAAAGGTGGTATTACAATGTGTAATTAAAAATAAAAACTACTTTGTGTTGGAATTTGTGTACCCCTGCGAGGGATTCTTCATAAACAACCCAATATATACAGTGGAAATTTATTATAAAGACAACTGACAATGGTAAGGAAAATTGCCTCTGTAGTGAGTTTGTTATAGCCAATTAATTTTATATAGGTTATGGAGAGATGGTGCATTTTAAGATTGAAGCAACTGCTTGTTTTGTATTTATAAGTTACATTGCGGCGTTAATTGCTATTGAATTGTTATACATCACTAAAAAGATTACAGTCGATATAACTGGAACTTCCCCTACTATTAAACATATCTGTATCACTTCACTAAACACGAGAGGACATCGTAATCGATGAAATCAGTCATAATCTTTTAAGTAAACAATTGTGTATTAATGCATTTCCCCAACACCACTGTTCTACAGCCATTGTCTTTTAGTTATTGTAAATTATCAGTGTCATATGTTTCACTTTCAGTGCTACATAGCCAACCTAATTTGCTTAATTTAAAAAGGACCATAATTCAGTTTCTGGGTCAACTACAGTTACTGATACCAAAAATATAGAAGGGTCATGGACAATGCACCATATCACAGCACACAGGTGTGAGCTCCAACCTTTTGTTTTTGAATAAATAAAATGTTTATATTGTTTGTGACATGTTAGATTCTGTGCTAGTCAACACAGGTATCGGGAAAACAGTTATATGTAATATGATAAAAAGTTTAAGAATGTCTAGCACAGTAGTTATAGACATTCTTATCACGTTCGCATTATAGAAGTATCCAATCATACTTTTGGTATCCAATAAATACTACCAAGAACCAAATATTTAAAAGTTTATGTTTTGGAAAGAATTGTGCTTAATTCAGACATTCTATACAACAGACATACTGTTGGCAACATTCAAGGGTAATACATTTTAATTTGTTGTATTGTGTGGTGATTTCAGCTGGAGAAGTTCCCCAACAGTAGCTGGAGGAAGGATGCCATCATCAATTGGCTGCAGGAGCACATCATTCCGTTTGCTGTATCCTTTTTTTTGCAAAATCTTTTTGTGTAGTGTAAAATTGTAGGGTAATGTTGTTGAGCATTGCTTTATAGCATTATATGTAAAGTAGCAGTCTACATCAGAGAGCAGCTATTAAAGAATGTAATTTTTTTTAAATAATTGGTTTCTAGTTTTTGGAGTGAAGATGGATCCATTCATTTCTTTTTTTTATAGTTGCTGCTGTGTTGAGTTGTTTATGTACTTTTTTGTTTTGATCTATGGTAATTCTGCTGCAAAAGGAATCACTACAATCCATTAGTTATTACCGGTACTTCTAACTAACTAATAAATAAATAAACAGTATTTATAAGTACTGCAGCTTATGACTTTAGGATGTTTTAACTTGATGCAAACTGGAGACGTTAGGATACACCATTGTCAGCTTCTTTAATTATTTTAAACAACAGTTCTCCCTAATATTTTGTTTACTGGAGCCACATTTTTTATTTATGTTTAATTTGTTTTTGTCATTTCTTTACAAAATCTGTAGCACACTTATTTTGTTCCTCCTCTAAGCATTTGCTTAGCAACATGTTTCAATTTAATTGTTTGAATATTAGACATTAGTGAAACCAATGTCTTTTCGTATTAGTTTTAAGTTAGATTTTTGTTTGGAAAAATATTTTAAGATAGCAACAGAGGTTAATAGCATTAAATACGGGCCCGGAGCCCAACTAAAACATAAACACAGCGGCCTACCGCCGGCTCAATTATTTGAACAAAGTCTGTCTGGTTGTATTTTTGTTGCAAACCCACTATAAGAGTTATGGGAACTTCGGTTCCTGACCTCGTGACAGCACGGCCATCCGGGGGCTTACGAGAGATTGGCGGTGCCATATTTATGTTGTTGGATGGACTCCTTGAATGTGGACACATTTCAATGCAAAGTGTTGTGCCAATCTATAATATGTAATCAAAGTGAAATTTTTTCTCCCCCCCACCAAGTCAAAATCAAACCTGCACACACACACACACACACACACGAAACATCAAATTTTTAATACTCACATTTTGGGTTTATAGAATGAAATATTTTTCGCTTGCATTGCATATTCTTTTGTGTGAAATTGTCAAGATTAAAAACTTTACTTGTGGAATATTGATTAATAATATATACATGACTTTTATAATGGGTACGTGCATGTACGAACACATGTACACACACACACACAGGAATGTAAACATTGCATGTAAACATTGCCATGTGACTGCCACATGGCAATGTTTGTTTACCTTTGGCGGAAGGATACAAAATGGGCTTGAAAGTAGATTTTTAGCAGGGCTTCAAGAAAGTCTCTTCCAGTCGTGAACCGACTATAGGCATGTGAGATGGCGCACCGAACGATCTTATCCTGGTTTGTTGACATTGTGAGGACCCACACTCTCCGCTAGGCAGGCATAAATTAAATTGCTCAAGATTCATCAACAGCAGAGCAGTGGGAACTCCAGGAGCAGCTACTATGGGTGAATGGCGTACTCCCTCCTTAATACCATGCTCTACAGTAGCATGCGCCCACTCAAAATTCTTTTACCTTGTCAGAAACCTAACCCCACAAAAGCTAACTTGCCTTTATCCTGCTCCTGAAGCCCAGATACTCGTCATATACACGCGGGATAACCCCGAAAACACTTTAGACAGAAGCGGTTTTGTCAACCTAAATTCACAGTGAAGTGGTTACTAGTAGCTAGTAAAGGCGGCCATTAACTCAATTAAAATAAAATATTAATACCATTTTTTGCCAAAATCACTCAATTTTACAACCAAATTAGTTATTTTTAGCAGGATTTCAAGAAAATCAACCAATTTTCAAGACACTTGAAAAAATTTCGAAAAAATTCGAGCCAAAATTTATTCCTATACATAATTGTTTTTTTGCCGAATCAGAAAAGTGGCACAAAATTGAAAATCATTTTGCCCCAAAATTATTTAAATTCTTGCCTAAAAAGTGAGCCAAACCAATTTTCAACTAAAAGATGATCTAAAAAAAGTTTTTTCTTTATAAAAATTATGTATAAAAATAAAGACCACAATGGATCTACAAAAAATGTATAAAATGTAAATAAATCAAATATTTAAAATTATTTCGTGAATTTGAAAAAGCAAAGGATATCTCCTATCATAAAGGTAAAATTTGCAGATCAATTTATTTCTGTTACCAAGTAGTTACTTTTTTAAATTTATGTTTTTTCCATAATTTAACATTTTGGCTTTTTTTCTCGTTTTTTACTTTCGGATGCTATTTTTTATTTGTTATTAAATATTTTTATTAAATAAATGGATGCCGAAAAAAAAATTTCTGCTAACCATAATAAATATTCTATAACATAATTATTTGGAAATAAAATTAAACCAACTAACAGAAAATCGAAATAATAATTACCCTGTTACAAATATTGGAGATAAATTTTTTTTACAAATAAAAACGAAAAATTAAAAGAATTTAAACCAATTGCAGAACTATTTTGCAATATTATTATGTTTGAAAAATAATAAAAAACACGTGCCTGTTAGAAAGAAATGTGTGCATAATTTATTTGTCATTTAAGAGGAGCTTTCTCTAAATTTTTTTTTTCAAAACATGCTGTTAAAGCTCAACTTCCAAATTTTTTAAATTCTAATATTAAAACTGCAACGCGTATTAAAAAAATTATTTTAAAAAAATATAAATATTATAGAGAAAAATATAAAAATCCTGTTGGTATTCCGTACAAAATCGAACTTGCAGATGTAAAATTAAATATGTTGTTAGAAGAATTATCAGAAATATTAGAAGAAATAAAGAAAGAACATTATTATTTATTAGATCTAGATATAACACAAGATTTTGCTTGAAATTTTAACAAAGAAGAAATGGCACAATATTTAATAAATAATTTTGATTTTCGAATGCAAAGAGAATTTAAAGAAAACTATAATATAATTTATAAAAATAATAACAAGGTTGGCAAAGATTGTTTAACATGGTTAAATAGCTATTCTAAAGTAAAATGCTATAACAAATTTATTTGTCAATTAATAAAGTCCAGGAGTAAACAAAATACTTGGTAAGAATATTATAGAATTTTTTAAATTATCCAGATAAAAGATTAAAACAAACATTTAATTCTAAGTTAGCTAAAGAAAATGTAATAACAAGATTAGAAGCAACAAATTATTATTATATTATTGAAAATTTCCAATACAAGCAAGAATTTAATCCAATAAGATATTGCTTAAAATTAATAGTGAATAATATACAACATTTTTAGAAAATGCACCATTTTATTCCGTTGCATTATCCAACATGTGGGAAAAATTGACAAGCCTTTTAAAAAATAGTTGTGTCATTTTTAAAAATGTGTCACAATATGTTTATTGGGGAAATAATAATACAAAATAATTAACAGGAATTCAAGTTAAATTGCCAGAATAAAATATAAATAAATTAAAAAATTACGTAGTTTCGGCTTTTAGCTTTGATTTTCGTTGACGGGGGTGATGCATATGTTATGAATTTGGTGACTGTATTTTGTACTGATCGGAAATTGCAGCTAGTTATGCTTATAAGTATGCATAGGGCATAAATGACCTTGCAGTCATTTTCGTTGTCGGAGGGTAGCCACATTGCGGAGTCATCGACGGAAATTGAACAAAAACATTTTTTTAGGGAAATTCGGAAAATTTTCTGGCAAATTTGGCGTTTTTACAGGTGCTAGCTGTTAAAATGGCCACCGTGGGAGGAAAAACATTGGGAAAAGGGGAAAAAATGGCGTCATCCAAGATGGTCACGGCTCATCCACATGTCCCCGCCAGGACGCCAGGTGTGCCGAAACCGGTATTTTCTAACTTCTCATTAGCATTTTAGTGTTTATTAACGGTCATCATTGCCATGCATTAATAGACACTGCTGTCTCACTTAATATCGTACAGGCTAGTTTCGTATATCTTACAGTATCACTTCAGCCGCTCACGTAATTCGTTTAGTCACAAATCAGCACACCAGCATGGCACTAGGTCAAGTCACAGTGACGGTTCGCATACGCGACTTAGAAACAATGACCACAGCAGTTGTTACCCCGGACATTAGGGAAGATGCCATCTTTGGTGTACCGCGGCTTACTGAGCAAAACACCACAGTAGAACTAGTGGTACGTCACATCCATTTCGGCCTAAAGGAGCGACGCACAGTATACAGGATGAGTATAGAAGAATACCCCAACTTTGAAGGTCTATAATATCAAAACCCAACAACCTACAACATTGATTGACCAATCAAATGAACCGCAGAACCGTGAAGTTTGTTTGCAATACATTCATAAATGTTGAATGTGACCACCACGAGCTGCCCGAACGACGTCTACGCGATGTTGGCGCCGCGCGAGCTCGCCATATTCAGTAGCCGTCGAGTGTCTCAAGGCGTCGGTACGCACCGCGTCGCGCTCCGGGTGCCTTCACGTTTAGCTGCAATCGTCTAATGTTACGTACCGGAAACTGTTCTTTCTGCACCCAAAGACACCGCCCCTTCTCCCCCGGGAATAGCATCGCCCGGGGAAGCTTAATGCACCAATAATTCTCTTTTATGCACAAATGTGTATTTTTTTTAGCAGTCTTGTCTATTTGGCGGGCCGCAGGCCAGAGTCAGTATAAAATGTTTTACCTAGAGTGATGTAAGAGTTTCTGTGCATGAGTAATTACGTTCAAGTTCTCAGACTTCGTGTCTTTTATTTCAAGCACTGCCTTCGGGCGTTTCGGGGTACGGGTACCCTATAACCCACTTCCACCCAGTTTCACGTAAATCACTTAACAGCCAGTATGCTCAACTCAGAGAGCTTTTAGAACTTAATGCGAGTGGATCAGCCTAAGTAGGCCCACAGTATTTCCTATGTAAGTATCAGGAGCGAGGGGCTCTTCCAACATTTCACCGAGGGACTGCTTACGTCCGGGCGAACGGCGCACCGTATCCTGAGATCATCACCAGCAGCAACAATTGGCACCGCCTGCCGACGGTGTCTGGCGCCTAGTCGGGTATCCAAATCCACAAACGACCTAAAAATGTTTTTCACTGGCCCTTAAAACTTATCTTATCTCAACGCCACCCAGCCAGCCGGCGTTAACGTGTAACTGCTCTTCGTTATGCCTGGTTCATATCTCCGACACAAGGTTTGCGGCTCACTGGTTGAATTTATAAAACATGTTTTTTTTTGTCAACGGCAGTACACCACGCATAAAAAATTCTCTTATTTGGAATGCTAAAAATATTAAATTAATTTGGGAATGAAAGTGTTAAAACATGCCTGCCGCACATAACGAATGTTAATGTACATACCATACTGTAGCAATACTTGCATGAAAATTTGGTATGGATCGGTTGATTGGTACTTGAGATATCGCATAAAACCCCCGTTGTTCATGCGACGATCTTTATAAATGGAGGGCAAAAAGTTTATGTATTAACACATTCTGTGATTGTCATAGATACCATACACAAAGTTAAATTTAAACCTGATGCATAGTTTCGTAGATATAGCACACCAAGCTAAAATGTTTGTACAGACATCATTCAGAAAATAAGAGACTTTCACACTTAAAGCATATAAATTAATATGGCCTACCACAGTACAATGTCTTCGCCAAATTTGAAATAAAAAGGTTAGATACTGTCATCTTACAAAGTTAATTTGAAATTTGTTTTGTAATTTCGTTGATAAAAATATTCTGAAATAAAATGTTTATGTAGCCGCCATTTTGAAAATATGCATGTCTGACCCTCTTAAAGTTTACATGCCCCCCCCCCCAAATTGTCCTACTTTATTGTCAATTTTGGTAGATATCGGTTGTTTTTTCGGAGATATCACATCATTCTAATTTGTCATGTGATACTATTAAAAAAAAATGGCAGAAAAAAGAGATTCTCTGCTGACACATTTTATGGTTGCAATATATGCAGACAGCATACAAAATTTCATTGGAATTAATTACACTGTTTCGAAGATATAACATACAAAACTAAAATAGCTATATGGCCGACATATTTTGAAAATAAGTATCTGACAAACCTAAAACATGCCAGTTAACATCACATACCGCAGTACTACTTGTTTGCCATATTCGGTAGGAATCGGTCAACTGTCCTCCGAGATGTGACATCAAAATTTATTTTTTCGTGTGGCACTGTCTTACAAAATGGGGGTATAAAAGAGGCTCCGTGTGGACACATTGGTATATATACTCCCAGCATACAAAGTAAAGTTGGAATTGACTAAATGGTTTTGAAGATATAGCATTCTATTGTAAAATAACCAGATGGCCACCATTTTGAAAATAAGTGTCTGACATACTTGGAACATATTTGTGCACATCAACTGCTGCAGTACTACTTGTTTGCCAAATTTTGTAGGAATCTGTCAATTGTTTCCCAAGATATTACACAACAGTCTTATTAAATTATGTAGCACTATCTTACAAATGGCTGACGAAGGTGGTTTTATTTTACTTATATAATGCTTTTAATAGATACTGTCAGCGTAAAAAATTTGGTTTTAAATTTGTTAAACAGTATGGTAGGCATACCAAGTAAACCTAAAATATTTATATGACCGCTATTTTGAAAATATGTTCCTAGTAAAGTTTAATTTATACTAACCTGGCCTTTCATATTATTACTTACGTGCCAAACTCGGCGAATATTGGTTGAGTATTTTTCAAGATATAACATAAAAACGTTATTTTTTCATTTGTCACTATCTTCCAAAATGGTGTACCAACAACAATATTTGCCTCTAAATTCAATGCTTTCTTCTTGTGCCGTCAGCATACAAAATTTGGTTCAAATCGGTGGAATGGTTTCCGAGATATGACATCACCCTAAATTTTTTAATGACCACCATTTTGAAAGTAAGTATCCAGCTTGATCGAAAAATATAATAATCAGGTGTCCTTACTTAGTACTGTATGTGTACTGAGTTTGGTGAAATTCGGTTCACGCGTTCAAACATTGAAAAGGGGGGACACACGCACAGAGCACACACACATACACACATACGCACGGGCACACAACAAGGAAAGAGATCTCATAAACCCTTGTCTCCTTCGGAAAGTAGGCTAAAAAGGTTAGTAAAACTACTGTTTTTTGCCTTGTGGGCCAGGGGTAGACTGAAACCCGTTTACCCGGCGCTTGAACTGCGTTGTAGTGTGCTTGAAATGCAAGTTTTCCCACAAAACTATTAAACGTGCGTCCAATGTGTTGATCTACGAAAATAACACACACTTCAAATGAGGCTCATTGAGTGCTTTGAAAACGTCACGCACATTAGAAACACAATTTCAGAGTACTCCAATATAACTAAAGCGGCATTTTAGAAGTGCAGTATCTCAGAATATACACGTCAGATACGTACAGGAATACTCAAGATCTCTGCACTGAACCTTGTTACAGACTCTCCACCAATTACAGGTTCACAACTTGAAGTCCCGTAGGAACACGCTGCGCGACGAGAACACTGCAAGCCTTGCGCTTAGGGGCGATAGCGCACGCGATGCGCATGAAAGAGGAGTCTTTATAGCGCTCGCGCTTCTCTGCCTCAGACGCAAAGCATATGTAGCTCCAGGTAGGTGGGTAGGCTGGTTTCATGAATGTCACATTCAGAAAACAAACATAGCGTTTCGTCTGCCAGTTCAGTTTAACAAACACTTTCGGAATAATGAATCGTGCAGGATTTTTATCTCTCGGAAACAGACTTCATAATACTGCCAGCGGTAGTTTCGAGAACATGAGCGTATGCGAGGTAGGCACGATAGTTGGGAGGAAAGGATTTTCCACTCGTCGGCATTGAATTATTTACCTCACATTTTTTCTAACCTAAGAGAAGAGTTGGAGGTCCTAAGTGACGCGATCTAAGTGAGTCTCAGGGAAGGCATAGCCCCATACGCCTAGACATGCAGAAAATATCCTAACTACAAGGGCATATGCATTACGGCTTTTCGGGGACTGGGCAAACATAGCCGCGGATAGGGCCGTGGAGGGAGGAAAACCGGTAAAGCAACAATAAAAACCTATATAGACAGAAAAGAACTGCAAAATCGCATGCAATAATTTATGAAGTAGAAAAGAGTTTTCCGCCAGAACATATGATAGGAAAGGATAATCTTTATTAAAAGGGTGTTTTAAACACTATAAGAGAAATATTGATAGGCACGGCCACAGGCGAAATTGCTTTCTTTGCTTTGGTCATGCTGGCTTGTACTCTACCTTTTATAGCCCAAGCGTAAATACTAGCACGACTATAAAATAATTGGGAATAAGTTTTCTTAAAAATTACAATTGTAAATCGCTTCACCTCAGAGACCGATCCAGTAGTTAATTTCTTGATTAGAAAAAGGATTGCCCTTGGAGTGGAGGGGGAATGGAAAAATGGTTTGTTAATTAAAAATCTCCAACATGTTGATATTTTTGTTTTAACTCCATCTTACCATGTAAATAATACATACAGGTGATACTGTTAAAGGCTGTTCACGGCAAACTGAGCACTTTTGAAAGCCCTGCTTAAGATATACTTGTATGAAAGCTGTTTACTCTTCCGCCTTATGTAAAATTAACACTGCCGTGTGCCTCATCACTTTATTTGAGCATCAGTCAAGTGAAATTGTGAAATTGGCTAAAAAGTAAACATTATACAGATATGCTAATTCTTACATTTATATGTATAAAAAAAACATAAACTAAGAGAAATCATTTCAGTTTTTACAAATTTTTACCAAAATTTTAATTCAATCTTAATACAGAGAGCCAGCGAGGACTTACAACAACGTAGAGATTAGTTCACACGGCGTTCGACAGATGGCAGGCGCTATGCTTACAGAGTGGACGCATGCGGGCGGGAAGACCAAACTGACCCGCGCAGAGATCTTGCTTGTTGCTTCAGTCGGCGACGTGACGTGTTCAGCGACCGCAGGACGTTTTTGTCAGGCCACGGCCGAGAGCTTCGAGGGCTCGCGTGCTCGCTGCTAAAGAGGAACCAAATTGGCACTGAAGTAAGTCACCAGTAACAAATAGATTGAGACAGGTTATCAAGCACTCGGGAATAAACTATCGTTTATTCACAATGTTACCTCGAATCAGTTGCGTAGCCAGAAATCTCTCATGGAGTTAAAAGGGATAGAATGGAAGAAAGGAGGGGAGGAGGGGGCTGTGTTACGCTGACACTAGTGAAGGAAGGCATGTAATTAAGAATTTAATTTAGAAGGAATATTGGGACAAAAAATTATTCAGAGTACAATAAAATGCTACGTAATTTACAGTAATGTCATATTTTTTATCACCATTAAAGGCTTATTAATAATTTTAATACTACTTGTTGAAAACCTTAGGGAAAAAAAGCGTTACCACCCCTTATTCCCCTTCCTCTTTGGCTACGCCACTGCCTCGAATACAAAGCAAAACTTGAAAATTTAACCCTTATTTGATTTAGTTGAAATTCGCAGTTTTGTGTGTGCTAATGGACTAAGCGATTTTCCGGGAATCGGATTATTTATTGTGTTTTGAGGGGCCATAACAGTCCCACCTGTACGAGCCGGGCTCAGTTCCATACGGATCCGAATTGCGTATTTTTGTTTACACGTGGGAAATGTAGCTGCTGTTTGCTATGACAAGTTTACTGTTTTCTCTATTGCATGTACTTGTTTATTGTTAACGAGTGTTTAACTTCCACACTTCGGGGAGAGAGAAGGATCAGGCGTCTCATACTAAGGGCAGCTACTCGTGATTTCTCCATACTACAACATTATACAGTGCATTTTGGTTAGCTTTACGGTAAGCGAGCTATTTGTAGGAACTTGAATGTTTACAGCGAATCGGATTACAATTACTGTATATTTAAAAACACACGTAAACTATCGAAATTTGAAAGGGTAATTTAACATTTACTTCAATCTCTTATAACTTATTAATAAAAAATCTTGCTAACTAAAACATGTCGTACTAATTTAATTCCAAACTTTTAAGTATAAAAAGGCTGGTTTCAAAGATGTACAGCATTCGTCGCGTCGTTATGGAGTGTAGTAATATGGAATTGCCTGTGCTAAGGGATTATTTTTCAGCATGACATTCTGCAGGAAATGCAGGAAAATTAATAGAGATAGAAGATTTTAAGTGTACTCTTAAAAATGACTAGACCTATCAATGATGCAGTTACAAGACGTGCGTGAATTGCTACAAACATATAGATACCCCGTTTAAATGAAATATAATTGAAACATTTATAATTACTGATGTATGTATGTAATGTTATTAGTGTAATACCACTAGTTATAGTTACGTTAGAATAAACTTTTTTTTGTTTGCTTTTATATACTATGTGCACTCCATAAATGCGAGACACTGTTCCATGATTCTCAAGATAAATGCTTCAATATTAATTCTAAACACTAAAATTTTTTTAATGTTAACATGTAAACATTAATTCAGTAAACCCATGAGATCTGGAGGTCCTTGATATTTTTAATAAGTACCTGCTGATTTGCAAAGATTCAGAATTTATGACAATTACAAGAAATTAAAAACGGTTTCTAACTCCGTGAACAATTTAAATTTCCTGTAAGAATTCATTATCAGGAAAGATAATTGTAAGTTTTAAACTGTAATATTCGGTATCAGGAACAATTATCATTCCAAATGGAACAGAGCAAGGGAAAGCTTGTAATTACACATAACATATTCCCGTACCATAGCGAAAATTCATCTGTAATGGAAAGACAAACATATTTTTAATAGCGCATTTTTCATTAGATAAATAATAAATAAATAAATAATAAAAGTAAATAACGTTATCTTTTAACTTGGTTAATTACTTGGCTGTTTGTCTAGGTTGATCGTTCTTTTTTGGATTATTATTCTCTCATAATTTAAAAATAATTAAAAAAAACTGTTGTCTTAGTACCGATAGTTTAAACACCTAGACACACTTAAATCTTTTAAGAAATCCAGTCCAAACCAAAGCAACGACCGTGACTTTGTGACGCAACGTTTTGAAAAGAAATAAGTTATTTATCAACTGGTGGTTGCACCATAAAAAGTCGGAAAATAATGCAAGATAAGAAAAGTTGCCTCTTTGTAGTAACATTGTGAAAGTATGACCACGAAGTAATTTCAAAATCATGCAAAGAGCTCGTATTAACAAATAAAATATTCTCGTACCATAGCGAAGATTTAGTTGTAATGAAAAGAAAAATATTTTTTAATGTCACATTTTTCATTAGATCAAGTAGTTGTCACTAAGATGCCTTGATAATTATTGACTGCCCAGTTCTCCAACTAGGATGATTAGTCCGCTTACCTCCTTCACTCACTTGTATACCAGTACGAACACATGATGGTATATTTGTAGCACTTGTCAGTACAGTAGAAAAAAATATGTAATGTTTCTACGGAAACCAGTCATTTAAAGAGTTTTTTTGTTTAAATATTGTGTCCTGTCTTTTTACAAAGAGCATAACCTGTCATTTACCAAACCAGTAATTTACCAAATGACTGGTTATGCTCTTTGTAAAAAGACAAGACACAATATTTAAACAAAAAAAGCGCTTTAAACATTTTATGAATAGGAGTCGTTTTAATTGTACCTACCCATTGCCACGCAGACGAAAACATCACGATTAAGGAAGCGCTAAAAGTTTTGTAATGATACGAATATGAAAAAAAAAACTATCACCATCTGCTATGCAGTAAAGTAAAACTGATCCCTTTAATTTAATTACTATAATCGTAATTTTATAAATGGGAGTAACAATTTGACTGGTCGTTCAATATATATATATATATATATATATACAATTATAAATTTATACGGGACGCCCAATTCTATTTCAGTAATGTCATGGGTTATTAAAACAAAAGAACCTGAAACTATTGGAAGAAAATTATAAATAATTTCTGCCAAACTTACTGTTATTCATGATGAATAAATAATTTCTTCAATAACTCGAAATTTCAACTGAGCTTTTTTTATTTTTAAAAGACGAACACACGTACATAACAACACCTGAAAAACAAGCAAAGGTAACATAAATAACACAGTCCATTCTCCACGGTGCCTCTCCGTGAGGGTGATGCTATAGACGTAGTCGATCTTCAGCCGCATCATCTTCCAAGGAGATTGGACTTCACAGTTGCATCTCTCTCGGCCAATGGTTAGGTCCGTAATTATAACTTATGCTTTCAGTTATAATCTTCTCAAATGTAACACTTGCAATAAAGAGGCACCCTTAAAGTATTACTTAAGGCAGTTAATTATATTGCAATGAACTCTCACTTGTACTTACACAACATTCTCTTGGACAAAACTCACACAAACGGCGAGTCCTGACTAGTATTTCCGTGCAATGGTTTATCGGAATGGTTATTATAACTATCTGATTTTTTAGGTGAGTGGCTAGGCGACTGAACAGTGCGGCAAGTAGACACTCTGTATTGGTTTGATGCGCTGAGTGAACCTGAAGAACCTGGTTGATCTGCACGTGTGTTCCCTCGAGACGTAGTGTCTAAACGAGCGTAACGTAGGAGTTCATCTCTAAATTGCTGCACTGAAGTGATAGATCTACTCGCCCAGTTTAAAATATAACGGTGGGGAAGTTGAAGAAGAACTATAGCTACGAACTCATCCGACATAGGTGGTGTCGTGTATTGAGTGCGTTCGTACAGTGATGTAAAATGAGCCTCCAAAGAATAACTACGACTTGGGTGGAAACGTTCGTTGTGTAGTTGGGCCCGAAGTAAGCCTTTTATTTTCTTACTCCAATACTTCTCCTCGAAGGCTTTACGAAACTGCTCGCAAGAGTGTATTTGTTCGCGCTCAATCTCCCACCCACTGGTTAGCACTTTCTTTTAAAGCAAGGTCAATATATGGAGGCATTTCGTCATATACAATTCTATACACTGTAAAATAATTCTCTAGTCTTTTAAAAAAGGCTATTGGGTTCTCAACCTCACGGCTCTTAAAGGCAGACAACTCATCTACTAACAATCTCGATTGGCCTAGCATAGGCACGAACTGCACCACAGGCTTCGGAGGTGTAGTAAGTGTAGTACTAGACGTAACTGAAGTTGATTGGCGAGTAACTTTAAGCGACTTAAATTACTCTTCCAAACAACGAATACAGTGGTCCATTTCAGACACTACTTCACTATCAACAACTGAGCTTGAATTTGAAGATTCTTGTGCGGTTTGTAATTGTGATACAGTGTTACGCAATTCCGCCGATCCCGTTTCTGTTCTAGCGCTACGCATCTGGCATTCTTTGGTAGTGATGTTAAGTTTGGTGGCTACAAGGTCTATATGTGGTACCACCTCTTGCAAATCTTCATTAACAGTTTCAGCTTTGAACGAGTTGAACTGAACCTGCATTTCGGCACCAACTAATTTTAATTCGTTGAAAAGGTATTTGCTTATTCTGCCTAGCTACTAATAAGCTCCGAATGCAATCTCGTTGCAATTTCTGATTGCAATTTTTTATTGCTTGCAGCTACTTCTGATTTAAATTTGTCATGGCTTGCAACTACTTCTGATTGCAACTTAGCTTGACTTGTAGTCATTTCTGTTTGTAGCGATTGCATATCTAACTGTAATCGTTGCAACATGGACACTGCTACGCCTATGTGTTCGTTATTAATTAAATGTTGCCCTATGGGTGCTGTGTCTAACTGCTGCACTGGCGGAGCAACGTAACTTACGGTACCTAATATGTTTGTCTAGCGTTGTGAGCGACTGAGTAGCGTAATGCCCGACATTTGCCACGCATTTGTGTGTTCGTTCTCAGTGGACAATGATAAATCTATGGCTGTGGTTTTTTTCTGCATTTCTCTAAGCGATGGACTGCCTTCAAGCGAACTGCATTCACTACTATTAACACTTTTATCCATTGCAATAAAATCACAATACACTTAATAAAATTATTTTATACGATCGAAAACGGCTTCTTTACTAGTTGCTTTATTTATTTAGATTTTTACCGTTCATACGACAACAATAAATGCAGTTTGTGGCTTTACTGAAATATTTGATAACATAGTCCAATCATATCTATACTCTTAGGCCTCATATATGGGCGCCATTTCCGTGATGATATGAATATAAAACAAAAAAATATATCACCAACCTGCTATGCAGAAAAGTAAAACTGTTCGCTTGAATTAATTTAATCGTAATTTTATAAATCGGAGTACAAATTTGATTGGTCGTTCAATATATACACTTATAAATTTATACGGGACGCCTTTTAAATTTAAAATAGTTCCGATTATATCTCAGTAATGTCGTGGGTTCTTAAACAAAAGATCTTGAAACGACTGGATAAAAATTATAAATACTTTTTGCCAAACTTACTGCTCTTCATGATGAATGAGAAATCAAACAGGAATAAATAATTTCTTCGATAACTCGAAATTCCAACTGAGTTTTTTTTACCTTTAATAGTCGTAACACTCGTACATAACATCACCTGAAAAACAACAAAATATAACATTTATAACACAGTTCATTCTCCACAGTTTGAATCAGTATTTTAATCACACCCTTAGCTCATCCAGTCTATATCCATTACCTGCTGAGGGGCAGAGCGGTTAGACTGCTTGTCTCCCACCAAAGCGAACCGGGTTCAATACCCGGCCGGGTCACTCCCGGATTTTTACAAGTGGAAATCGTTCCGGACGATGTCGCTGGTTGGCGGGTTTTCTTTTGGATCTCCCGTTTCCCCGCCCTTGCATTCTGACGCTGCTCCATTCTCACCTCATTTTACCCTCATCGGCTCTGAAAAAACACTTCACACATTCTACCGTTTTCACACGAGCAACCAACTGCTGAACGTAAAACATGAGTTGAGAGGTTTTGGTTGGCACTTAACAATGAGGTCTCGAGCGCCGGTGGGGGTGAAGTGAAGTAAATATGGAGAAGCTGTGGAATACAAGGGCGGGGAAACAAGAGTACCTCGAGAAAACCCGCCGGCCAACGGTATACCACGTTTCCCACATGCGAAATTCAGGGAGACGCCGCCGCCGGCAATCGAACTCGGTTTTGCCTCGGTGAGAGACGAGGAGTCTGATTACTACACCACCGCGGTCTTCCCCCTATCTCCACCCCCCCCCCTTTTGCCAAATTCTAGAGCACGCTGAGAGTCGACCGGAAGCAGATATAATTTTTTTGTGTATGAAAAAAAGGTGAGGGGGGAGGGTTACGGTAACTGAAGGAAAGAGAGGAAGATAACATTGATGTTAGCGGTGCTAGAGCACGATTTAATTAAGACAAATACTATGAGAACACTTTTTTTTTTTTTTTCAAAATATAATATAATTTATAATAGCTTACAGAAATTACATACTTTTATCATGATTTAAGACTTATTAATAATCTTTATATTTATTGTTGATAGGCTTAGAGGTAAAAGGGGGACGGGGGTTTACAACCATAATACCCCCAACCCACTTCTTCGCTCCGCCCCTAACTCGAAGAACGAACGTGAAACAAGGAAGACCACACGCTGATACTTTAAAGCAATGCAGATACTGTTCGAGCGAGCAGAATAACTAGTTTTATTCCTAGTGGTTTGGAAACGTTACACACATATTTAATGATTTTTAAAGTATGTAATATAATTATAGATTTCATGTAGTTTAAGAGTCACAATAAATTATATGCCATAGTAATGTGTTTTGTGCAGTATTTCGCTGCTAAATTACTAAAAAAAAAAATCATCGAACGTCATGCCTTAAAAATAATAAAATATTAATTATGTAATCAAATTTCTTGTTACAACAAAATTGCTAATTTTATACAGTTTATAATTAATTCTAAAATCGCCGCCCGATTCATTAAACTAAATTAAAGGAAGTCAACGTGGCAGCTGTAAGTGACCATGCCGCCTACAAATGTTTAATAAATACATGTATATTTTTTACCGCGATAAGAGACAGAC
This sequence comes from Clitarchus hookeri, assembly GCA_002778355.1. NCBI lineage: Eukaryota > Metazoa > Arthropoda > Insecta > Phasmatodea > Phasmatidae > Clitarchus > Clitarchus hookeri. The sequence goes on from NQII01004852.1 coordinate 148,830, forward strand.
GCCAGCTTATAAACAATCTTAGTTTTCGTAAACTGAAACTATAACCAACATAAATGAACAGTTCTATAATTATTGGTTTTTTCGCTTTTATAATACAAAGTGTCTATGGCGTACGGAATTTGAAAGGTGACGAGAATCAGCATTCCCGTGAAAAGCACATACAAAATTTAACAAGGGAGGAATGGGAGAAGGGAAGAAATTTCAATCTTAAACGTGTCTGTGCAGAATCACGCAGATGAAACAAAAAAGAAAGATCCGCAGCACCGAATGGAAACAGAGATGAAACAGTTTCATTTCCCCACCGGCAGCCGTCTTTCGCAACCGCCGTCATTTGTCGCGGGAACGCGAAACTTGCCTCCTTTAATTGAAAACGTTTGTTACCGGATATCTATTAAGGCAGTGTCTCCAAACTTTTTCTGACGAAAACCACCTGGAATTCGTTTTTATCTTCTCGAGAAATATGTACAGAGAGAAATGAAAAGGATGCTTCTGTTAAAAAAAAAGCACGTCACAAAAAAATGTATTAATTTACAACTTCATTGTCGTTATTCCGATGTAGTCTTCAGTACGAGCTCGAGGATACACGGTTTCGCCTTCGCAGACAGCAGAAAACAGAGCAAATATGACTTTGTGCCGTACTGACGAGCGTCAGACGTAAAAAAATTAATTAAACTTGCAAGGACAAGCAGGAAAAAATTCCGTAATAAAATTCACGGCATTTCCTGAAAATTTAAGTAAATTGTATTTTATTTTGAAGTCATTAAACTGACAAGTACTATTTAAATTACGTATTTTATTCCTGCTCTTAGGTCGTTTGGCACAAAGGTATGTTGTTCTTCTTAAATGTCACAAAAAAAAAACCTGGTTAGTGTGGAAGGGCTTCTGCGAAGACACCAATTTTTGTAGGTATATAGCAGTGGAAAATAAACGATGATACTTTACCATATCAAGGACTACTAGTCGAGCATCTCTGTTGACAAGCAAGAAAAAGAAAGTAATAAAAAAAAAAATGATAAGCTGTAAAAAAAATAAAAAATGTGAATGGGATGCCAAAAAAAAATACATACATTTTGTTACACCCATTTTTAATTAACCAATATACAACTAAAGAGTATGTGACCTGGAAATATATACAAATAAGAGGATGGAGACGAAAAAAGGCTTTGTTATGTAAGCGTATATGAATTATTTTATACCACTACTATGTTCCACTGTGGCCTCTTAACATATACATATAATACTGCATAAACAAACAACAGGTATTAACAAACTTCAGTTAGAGCACCATAAAACCACATCGTCTGAAGGGAAATTTTCAATGCCGTGGCTAATTCCCACTCCGCTTAATTTTGTGAATGCATTTACCATGTAAATATCTCAGATTTTTCAGCTCAGCGTCATCTGTTCAGTTCACTGCACTGGCTGGGAAGAGTACGCTTCGTTTACCCTAAAAGCGAATCGCCTAATTCCGTTTGTCCTAACTGCGTTTAGCCTAACTTAGCTTACCCTAGAATGTTAATTTTCGATTGTTCTTGACAGAAACTGCGTTTAGCCTAATTTTATTTCGCCTAACTTTGATTAACCTAACTGCGCATATCCTAAAATATGAAACTTGCATTTCGCCTAACTGCTTTTGTCCTAACTTCATCTGGCCTATTTGCGCATAACTACGTTTGTCTTAAATTCGTTTGGCCTAATTGCCAATAGCCTAACTGCTTTTACCCTAATTTCGTTTAGCCTAACTTTAGGGCAAATTAAATTAGGGCAAACGCAACGCCACCGCTGGAAATTTGTTGCTGTTCGTGTTTTAATTTTTATTTTTTTTTTCAGAAGTGTGGGTTGCACAGAAGCTGGGAAAGGAAACCTTTCGATTCTAGTGATGTAATGGGATCCTTTCATTATACCTTATTGACGACCCAGCTGCGTCGTAGCCTGCTTTTCATCTTTGAAAAATCGTTAACGTGAATGCGAAGTTCCTACCTAGCAAAACAAAAAAGTTTATCAGCCCTATGAGCCAGTCAAGGAAACGAAATATTGGAAAAACATATAAACCCCAAGAGAACTGAAGGAAAAATCCTTTAACTGTAATACAGCATGTGGTATCCTACTGTAGAACTTTTAATAATTGGTGTTGAGTTTTTGGACAGAATTGCAAGGGAAAAAATGTTATTAGTCAGTGGCGAAAATTTTAAATCTTTGTCAGCGCGTAGAGTTCGACTTCATTGCGCCAATGCATGATTTAAGAAAAAAAAATTATATTGATACATTAACCCCAATAAGAGCGTATACAGAAAAAACGTAGTTATAATAAGAATGGATTAAAATGTTTATAAGCATTTATGCTCTTTGAAGTCAATTTCAAAAATGCTGCGCAGATCGTTGAAAATGTTTAGAAGTTACTATAGAGGAATTAGATCCGTAACTAAGAATTCATAAAAAGAGGGTTCTGTAAATAACGAGAAGATGCGTACCTTTGGAAACATCAGTAATTCAACATTTTAATTTAAATAACTAATTATTTAGTTTAATATTGCAATTTTAATGACAGATTTGAGGCTTTCAGCCTTTTATTAGACTCAAGAACTGCCACTAAACTGAATTAACTCAATCTGCCACTGACTTAGTTCTGGGATGTCGTAAGAGAATACGGAAGATTTTATAGAACTATATAAAAAAATAAAACACAAAATAATTTAAGGACGAATGTCTAATAAAGAAAGAAATTGCGACTCTAGGAATAACAAATGGATCACGCAAGGTGAAACAACATATTAAGATACTACTTGGTGAATTAGGATTATGAGTGCGTCGTCCTTTTTAGGCACTATGGAATATTAGTGATAATACTGTGAAAAAAAATAAAATAAAATTTGGTCGATTAAGGAGGGGTTTAAACTCCTGAATTCTTCACTTTATACGGCACTGAAATTATTGTTATTTAAAGGAAGGCTTAACGTGACTGCCTAGTGAGGGACCGGCCGAGTGAAAGGAAACTGTTTTACACGTTCAATTATTTTAGGTATGTCTCAGCCAACCTTCGCGATTTCGCTTTTAAACAAAAACACCTCGTCCATATTTTCCCGGGTCACATTTACACAAAAAGTTTCTTGTAAAAAATTTAATGTAAAATCCAATTTATATACTCGACATACACACAAAACCACAAACTCTTACAAAATTATTCCAACTTACGCTCTTGTAGCATGGCTATTCTCTTCAAAGGGCACAGTGTGTTTTTTTTTGTCTGAAAGCGATGTTGTGAAAGGTAGCAGAGACACGCCTTAAATAATTCAACATGTAAAATCCTATGTTTTCGCCTGACCGACCCTACGCTAGGCAGCGCGTGGTCATTAAATAATGCTTAAGATATTGATTACGTGTTACGCTTTTATGGAAGCCAGTAGATAAAAATGAAGAAAGGGTAATCTTACATAATCATCTGTATAGTGTGTTCGTGGTTTCTTCACATGTTTTAAATCAAAACTTAGAAAAATCACCTCGTGTATTACGTGTTCGGTTGTTTCTTAAGTGTGCTATGTATCACAAACGTGTTATACTTGTGTTAACTTAAAAGTACCTTATTTTTAATTAAATTGAAATTTTATTTATATTTTATATACATGTAAATTATAATATTATATATAATATAAATAAAAACAGAGAGAAAATACGTGTTGGTAATGCCTAGTAAGAAACAGTTCTTCTGCAAAATACTATTAAAGTGAGCGCACCCGAACGCGGTGCGTTGTCCCTCTGATGTAATTTGATGTCATTGTCTAGACTCGGTTAAGCTTTGTTTGCATGAGGCGGAGGAATATCGTGAAAGTAGAACTTCAGAAGGGCTTCAGGAAAGTGTCAAGTAACCGTGAATGGACTATACTTACTTTGTGAGCTAACGTCTATCCATGTGACGTATTTCTGCAGAGCTATTTATCCCGCAGGAAATTTGTGTAAGTTTTTGCGATGCAAGATATTATGCAAAATAAATATATCAATATGGAGGGATAGCTGTTCCTCACGAAGTTGGGAAAAGACAGTTATCTACTATTGCCTTTCTTAGTTTTACTATGCTGGATACCATCATATTGTGGACTTGAGTTGACGTAGTAGGAGTTAATCTATGTCCCACGCCGTATTAAGTAGTAATCTCCATTCTGCTTCCGGTCGNGTAGTAATAAGACTCCTCGTCTCTCACCGAGGCAAACTACCGTTGGCCGGCGGGTTTTCTCGAGGTACTCTTGTTTCCCTGCCCTTGTATTCCACAGCTTCTCCATATTTACTTCACTTCACCCCCACCGGCGCTCGAGACCTCAATGTTAAGTGCCAACCAAAACCTCTCAACTCATGTTTAACGTTCAGCAGTTGGTTGCTCGTGTGAAAACGGCAGAATGTGTGAAGTGTTTTTTGCTAGTGGTATTCTTTAATTTCAGTTCGGTCGAGTCTATTAACCGACCAGGTGAGACCGCCTGGTAACGGGTGGATCCCCACGAGACAGTCGGGGTGATGGAAGTTGGGTGGAGGGGGGAGCTGTTTATTGTTTGTAGTGCATATTAAAATCTCCAACATGTTGACATGTTTATGTTTAACTCCATTTGACCATGCAAATTATGCATAAAGTTACTATTACCATCTTCAGTCAAATGTATAATTTAATGTGAATAATTTTTAACACAACATAACTTAGCTGTCCAATATTAAAATACAAAAGGAATATTAAATTTCTGGAGCAAGATTAAATTCTTGGTGGAGAAGGAGGGGAGAGTGAGAATTTTAGCCTTTCCCCCCTCCCCCTTGTGTCCGCCCCTGCTTCGTAATTTTGGTCGAGAAGTCCTACCCATTATGCAAGGATAAATTTTCACTTCCAGCAATTTAAATTGGATGGTTTAGCACTACTCCGGATTTTAAGCCTCGGGTTTTTTTAACTAGTCTCTTTTGAATTTTCTCGTATGGCAGTAAACTTATTCTTTTTTATTCACTTCTCTTAGTGTTCACTTATTCTTAAACATATTTATAAATATTACTTAACATCTTCGTAAAACTGTTAGAATTTTCTACAAGCCTGAGAAAAAAATTATTTCTCTATATCTTTTCTCGAGTCTTGAACTCGGGACCCTACATCATTGAAGGTATTCCTCGCCCTTTGGGATTGGGTTTGACTTCAATTGCAGCTGCTTAGAAGCTTACCTGTGGGCAGTAATTCACGTACAAACATGCTAAATTGGATGCAAAAGTCAGGTCGGTACGTGAAATTCTAACTTCAGATCTTACTCTGACATTTATGTTCATTATCTGCAACTCGTACGTAAATTTCCTATTGCTTCCCAAAACCAGTTTATTTAAAACGAACGTTATTTCTGCATTTATTTCTGAGGAGACTCCTAGTCCTTTACTGCTATTAAAAGTTTGGATAAGAAATTACAGTCGGGTGGCAATGGGTTCGTGTAAAAATGGGAATGGGATTAGCGACGAACTAGTTATTCATGCTCTGCCATTCTAGCTGATCACCGGCCATGTTGAATGTACGCAAACTTCACCCCTAGTGACCTTGACCCCGGTTACCTTGACCCTTTCAGTCAGTATATGAGTCATTGCATATGAAGTGGCTTTAATGGTCTGCACTGTACAGCATAACATACCGTCTAATGAGAAAGGTTCCCTACGTGTGGGAAAAATCATTCGCTGTTGAAAGTATGTTCCAAAGCCTGATAAACCGTTGCTTCCAGTAAGATAAAGCACGGACAGATTTCTATTGGTTCCGATGTATGACAAAACGTCGTATGGATATCAGTACAGTCGCGAACAAAATATACGTTTATTGCAACGCCTACAATTATAGTTTTATCTGCGGCGGAAAGAGTTAAACAAAACAATTCCAGGAATTAAAAAAAAAATTGAATAAAATTAAAAAAAATATATAAAACATGTTAAACCTTATATTGAAAAAAAAAAGTGTTAATTTTATTATTGGTCTGGCCTGGCACCGCCACAAACGGAGCCGCTGCTGCTGCAGAGTTAATGGCAGCACACGTAATGGGCGCTGGGATCGCGATTATCCTCCGAATGGCGTCGGGAAATGATTCGCTGGCACACAGGAGCCCCAGCACTAGCATGTGTCGTGGGCCGGGTCGTTATGGGAACCCTCCGCGCCTGAAGCACGATTAGTCGATCCCCTCGACTGTTGGTCGACTTCGTCCGTCCTGAGTCGGTCCTTCGTGTGTGGGTGCCTTCACGTTTCTACTCCCCCCAACAGCATCGGACAGTATCGTCCGAACGATCCACACTGTGGGCTACACAGCGATCCGACTGATCTGTTGTGGTTCGCACAACTACCCTCTATCGCGAAGAAAAATGGTAGTCCATATGTTCATTCCTCGCTGAAACTGAAAGTTAGGCTGAATCTCTCGAGACCTTTAATCACCGTCGCTATAACTGATACATCGCCTCCATCACTATTGTTTGATTGTTCCTCACCATTGTATTCCACCCGTTGAGGGTGCAATACACGAATGGACTGCGCTAAAATGTTTTGTGTTGCACTTCCAGGAAACTATAAATTTTTCTGCAATATTCAACACAGTAAATACGCACATAGAAAAAAAAACACACACAGTCCGTTCATAAAATTGACTTGTGCAGTTTAAATTATATAGTGGGAGTTTTTGAGCAAAATCGACTTGTGTGCATATTGAGTCAGGATGACATGATTTTGGTATCTTTTCATTATTACTGTTATTATTTTGCAGAATGGCATAGGCTTAAATATTTTCCTTATGTTATAAGCTCTCTACCTTACAAGAAACATTTTGGTCGACTTCAGCAGGAATTCACATTAGACACAGTACTTACAGACATGAGTGAGGGGAGGATGAATACAAAATAAGTATTTTATCGAAAATATTTATGACATCTCTTAGGAGTCATTATCAAAACATGTTATGTCTTATGTCAAATAATACCTAATAACATACACTTACTTAATGTCAAATAAGAATTCTCGAAATGTTTTATCCTTAATTAGCGTGAAAGTGATTATCAGTTTTGTGGGTAACAGTGTGCTCCGAGGTTAGTTATCTTTAAGGGGCGTTTTTTTTGCCCCATTTACATTTGAGAGCGTAACCTGAAACTAGTTAATTTGGAAATCTTCGCGATTACTGGATGAATGAATGGACTTGATTTATCGACCCACCCTTTGGAAACACGGGAAAAGTAAATAATCCTTTTGTACTTTCTTTTCCATGCCCTAAAAGCGTTTGAAAAAAGGGGAATTGATCGTCTTTAGAAAGTCCATATGTGCATTTTTTTCATACATTTTTTACTGGCGTCAATGTTTTTGCTTCGTTTTTCTTTTCTTTAGAAGCTTTTTACTGTCACAACGAAGTTTCTGTTGTTCGGTTTTTCAGCTGGTTTGGTTCACATGCTTCTTTTTTGCAAACCTTCTCAGGCATTTCACAGCAACACATTTTGCAGCGACACACGACGATCGCTGCAGGAGGTGCGTTCAACGGCGCAAGTTACACAGTCGAAGCTATTAGGTGTTGCTGTATCTACTGAACTAACACATACGAAAATCTGTAGTCCGCTTATAAACTTACATGCTTGTTATTCTGGCGATGTGCTAAGTTTGCAGGGTCTCTTGTCGACTCAGCTTTTTACTTTCAACCTCTGAGTAAGCTGTAATAATTGATTCAATAGCTTGGGGTAAACAGTCTTGGTGCCTGTATTAAAAAAATAACAGCCTATTCAAGTGTGGTTTTATGGTTTACTCTATTTTGTAGTGCGTATGTAATTGCAAGTTTACATTGTTAATAGTGACATTATTTCTTTTGATTTCTGTTATTTTAATGCATTTAATTAGTAAAAAATCTACTTTTCTAATAATTTAGCAGTTTCACTAGACCGAAGAATGAATAAAGTGACCAGGTCCGAGGAATGCTAAGGCAGTGTCCCAACTTGAAAGTGTGCTCACTTTCACTCTCCACTCGCACTCTCGCACACACTGGCCCACTCTTGTGAATTGAGACTTGTGCCCTCTGTGAGTCTTCGACATGCTGTTTCTGACGCGAAAGGTAAGACACAGTGAAAAATAAAACATTGCTCGCCTTTACCGTTCCTCGAATAAATTAGGTGTTTTTTAAATACCAACTTATTTTTTTAAAATATATTTCTGAGTGGTTAAAAACTTAACTATTATGTCCAAAGCAGAGTATTTAATATTAGGCGTACACCTAACCTAAAAATAATCATAATAATTATTATTTATGCCCCGTATCATACGGAATATTGTTGATATTACACATTTCACAGTCTTAATCATTAAGTTAAATCAATAAAATATTGCTAACAAAATGGCTGCCACAGAGGGTACGAGAGTGAGCAGCGAGTGAACATCATCCTTCACTCTCCCTCTCGCACTCTCTCCTTCGAGTTGGGACAGCAAAGACAACTCTCGGTGACGTCAAGAGTGGGCGAGAGAGTACTCTCTCGGCGAATTGGAACACAGCCTTAATTTTACACATGGTGGAATAACACACAATGTGCACACAAGTATATCTTAAGCATGGCTTTCAGAAGTACTCAGTTTACCGTGAACATCCTGTAGGTAGGTGAGTACTACACTTCGTGCCATGGCAACTTCCGCCCCGCTTATTGTTTGTACGACATGCATCGGCTCATGGTAATCATCAAAGCGAATGATAATCGCGCCCTTGGTCTCCCTCCCCAAGGCGATCCAGGTTCGACTCTTCCGGGGAGGTCACTCATATGGCAAACGCGGCGGACGTTGCCGCTGCATGCGGGTTTTAGCGAGGTACTCCAGTTTACCCTGCCCTTAAATTCCACCACTTCTACATCTCATCTCACCCCCACGGTAGCCGGAAAAATCTGCTGCAATTTTGGAGAGCAGCGTGTCTCTTACTGGAACTACTGAATCAAATTTATCGTATTGTTCAATCTACTCAGTAAAATTTAGAAACACAAAGGGACATATGTGGGGCTGTATCATAAACACGTCCCTAACTGTCAAGCGAACTGTTTTGCAGAAAGTTTGAAATACAGATCTTTAAAGGCTTTCGACACTACCATCGTGAATTTATATATTTTAATATTTAATGTGTATTCAGTATAGAGTATCCAAATTTTTGCACTGCTGGATATTGTGGCTGTTCACGGTTAATTGAGAACTTTTGAAAGCCCCGTTTAGGATCTACTTTCCTTCAGATTTTGTATCATTCGACCATACGTACAAATTACATTGACATGGATCTGATCACTTTATTTACGCGACTGCCAAGTAAAGCGGTAGAATTATTAGCAATGTAAATGTGTTACTAATATACAAATTAGTATGGGCTGTTCACGGTAAACTGAGCACTTTTGAAAGCCGTGCTTAAGGTGTACTTGTATGACCATTGTGTATTATTCCACCATACGTAAAATCAATATTGCCATGGGTCTGATCACTTTATTCATGCGTCGGTCAAATTAAATTGTAAATTTATAGGAAAGTAAAAAATTTATAAATTTGTCAATTAAGTTAATTTGCTTATATGCAGTAAATTTAAAAAGCAAAATAAATTATTTGTATTCATTAAAAATATCTACTTAAAACTTGTAATCAATCATTAAGACATAGCACTACTTTCCCTCCGTCCTTACCAACTTTACTGGGCGTATTCTAGTCAGTGTGCAAGTTCAAATATATGCAGGTGGGGGCAGTGACATTTTTTAAACGTTGATTTCAAAAGTGCTCAATGAACTGTGAACAGCCTATACTCATATGTGCATAAAACAAGAAGTACTACATTCAGTCCTCATTCATTTTAACATTAACCTTGAAATACATTGCCAAGTGTTATTTATTCGGTACCAACTTAAGTAGGAGCCTGCATGCCAGTGTATAAGGAAGTGTATGTAGTTATGAGCAGTGATTTTTTTAAAAGGTTTGTTTCAAAAGTGCTCACTTTACCGTGAAAAGCTTATAGTAATATATTCTCAGGCTTTCTTGACTGGCTCCCACGATTTCACGCCACACTACTGTAGGCTGCACGCCCTTTTAGAGTTTTGCGTGCAGAGGCGATTGAACATGTGAAGCGTCCCAGACTCACCCTTTGCTCTCCCTTCCGCCCGTCCTCCATTAAATGCAAAGTAGCTTTGGAAAGCGGCCTCAAGGCACGCCACAAAATTACCTGCAAAGTATCTTCGTGAAGTCACTTTTTTTTTTCTTTTCTAAGGTACAAGACATTACGACGACCCTTAAATATTCCGCCTTCGTTTTCCCTTTTCATTTTCTCCACAATTCTCTAGGCCTGGCGTTTCCATGAAAAGAGGCTATTGGAAGATATGATAGCACTTCTTCAAATTATAGGACACATATACCACTTCTTTTAAGTTATTGTCCCAACTCGCACCAGGCATGGATCAGAATATTACGTTTGAGGGAATGCGAAGTCGCCCAGAGGCCTATCCTCGTTTTACAAACAGGGAATACGACAGTAAACAGATAATCGAATAATAAATATTCGATAGTTTGTGGATGCGGGTTGTCCCATACGAAGAGCTTAAAGTGAAATGTTGCGTATTTGGTTGGGCTTACTTAATGGTGCCCACTTCCAAGTTAGTGGGCAAATTGGCTGATGGCTTAAGCTCGGAGTGTAGTGGAGAGATTAGGGCGGCTCTAAACATCGAGGTCTTGAGAGCCGATGAAGGTGAGGTGCCGCAATCCAAGGGTGGGGGAAGCGGGAGATCCCCGAGAAAACTCGCTCGTGGACCAGCGGCATCGTCCGGCACGATTTCCACTTGTGAAAATACAGGAAAGACCCCTCCGGGAATCGAACCCAGTTCACGTAGGTACGAGGCGAGTAGTCTGACCAGTAGGTACAACACCGCGGCCCCTGTTCTCGACGAGGGCACGAGGCCAATAACGGAAGAAAAACTGCAGGTGTGTAAGTAGGATATTGGAATCTAGCTCCCGTGGTATTCTTTTCACGAAAATCTGGTGGCCTATACTTGTAAGTAATGTCTATAAGTTGAACGGTGTTTCGTACAAGTATTATAAAACAATGCATTTTTTTTTGGTGACCAGCATCCTTAACGACGCCTGTGGCCACGGTTGGGCACTCTCCTGAGGTCCAGAGCAGCATGCAGACCACGACCTTCGAGCGATCGATACGCGAGTGCGGAGGGAACTCTGTTCGGCAAAGGGAAGGCAACTAGCTGGTGTGCTGTAAACTTGGGTGACGATGCGCGCGCACTCAGCGCGGTTGCTACGCGGCACTCAGGACGTAGCTGATCTCATGGTCCGCGGACGCCAAGTGCTAACAGATGTCGGCCGCCCGCTAACAGCACGTTAAAGAACGCGACGGAGCGACGGCAGCGCTCTCGCGCCTTGCCCAGCCACGGTTATAGCCTGTTCACGGTTAATTGAGCACTTCTGATAGCCCTGTTTAAGATCTACTTTCCTCCTCATTTTATATCCTTCCGCAATACGTAGAATTTACATTGCCGTGGGCCTATTGGCTTGTATTCACGCGCCAATCAAGTGAAAACCCGAACTTTTTAGGAACCTAAATGTGTTACTAACCTTGGCGTGTGGTGAACTGCTGCAAGGTAAGGCGGTGTTTGCTTACTACTGTAAATTCTCGGTGCACGCAGCAGGAACCAATAACCACCGTGCAGCCTAGGAAAACTGAATGTATTTCGAGCACTCACAACGAGCAGGCAAGGTAGGTACACATTATTGTCTGTCTCATGTAAGTTGGCGAGAGTCTGACAGTTCGACGAAAGTAGCGCCAATGTTTACTTTTCGTTTATGTATCCTTTCGCCGTCAGCTGGTGCGTCAAGTGGAGGCTGTCTTTTTTATCAACACGCTGTCAGTTAATCCACTTGCAATTGTACTGTAATGATAAACAAATTTTAAGATATTTTAGAGTGACATCTGTCTAAAAAAATTAGTAGTTTAGAAAAGTAAAAAATATAAAACCTTGCAAAAAATGAAATATTTGCTAACCCTCTTTTAATTTATCCGAGACAGTGAATTTGGGTTAACATTTTCGATACTGTAGTTGTAGCTATTATCACACTTTGGACGTCATATCTAATATAACTGGAACTAAAAGTAATTCGGGAAATTTGATTGAAAACGCACTTCAATTCGCCAACATTTCACCAACGACTATTGCAAAGCAGTAATTCTGCTATTACTGATACTGAATAGTTCGAGTCGGAAATATGTGGCGTGGAATAACGTAAGAATTGCTTAGAAACTATTTACACGAGTCCCTTTTTCTTCGTTTTATCAGTACAATATAGTAACAACACGGAAACGAGGAAATGGGTTTTCGGAAGAACAATATGGCGTATAATTTACGTAGACGAACGATTACCGGCCGAATAGAAATTACTAGTACTCAAAATTGCTATACACGAAATATATGTTACTTTAAAAATTATGCAGAGCTCGCGGAAAAATGAAACTATTGGTATCTGTACGTAAATCTGTTATATATCACACGAAAACCCATTCTTTTCTAGCTGGCAATGCTTCGGGAAAGAGCGGATAGATGGCGCGCATGGCATGTCAGGGTGGATTTGAGCGATTTGCATTACTCAACAGATAGCAGCACGGCCTGCCACTTGTTCCCCCCCCCCTTTTTTTTTAAAGTATGCTGTTATTTCTATTACTGGCTCGGAACGACACGAATTTGAAATACATTTCGTCAAATTATTATAAATATGTATCAACTATATTATGCAATGTTTCTGTATATTTTTGGAATAAATATTCCTCAGGTATAGAAAGCATGGTTGGAGACGCGAAAAATGTTTTGAAGTGGCGTTTCATTTGGATACGGATCGTTTTATTGTGAATTCCATTTTGAACATCTATACATTACTACTTTATCTCGAAGTTTAGTTTGTAACACTAACAACCACCCTTTTGTGACCTCGTAAAATAAAATGTATTAATTAATCTAGGAACTCTTTCTTATCGTGTATTTTCAGCTTGTCTAATGTGCGTCGGCAGTGCACTCAGAATAGCCAACGTAATATTAACTTTTGTTCGTTCGTGCATCAGCTGATACAAGATTTTGCAAATGGCACTTTGTTTGTTTCGTATACGTCACGTTGCCATTCACTGACTGTCAGAATATCGCCAATTTATATGAGACGGATTTTTTTTTTACACGCGTCCTGTGGCGTCACCCGCCGAACTACGTTTCAGTGGTGGGACTGTAATCTAGCAAGTAACAGGGTACAGCAGAGAGCTAACGCCAGCTTACCTTGCAACAGTTCACCACACGCCACTGGTTACTTATATTCATCCACAATAGCGGAGACTGATTCCCCTTAACGGGCGCTTGTGCTCTTAAAAGGAGGAGTGAATTTTTTCAAAGGTTTGTTTGGAAAGCGCTTACTTTACCGTGAACAGCCTCTACCCGACCTGGTGTTTGTAAACTGAGCCATGCTGCAGGTTGAGCACTAGCCTTCACCGGTCTCGCCGCGTCGTCACATAAGCCTCGTCTTGCACCAATGAATATAAACAATACTTTAGGAGGAACGAAGCCATAACATGTTTTCTCCACAATTTTTGAGATAGTTTCCCGGCCCGACAAGCCTTACAAACACCGCTGGGGCCGCGGTGGCGCAGCCACTAGAGCGTTTTCCTCTCACCAAGGCGAACCGGGTTCCTTTCTCGGCGGGGTCTCCCGGATTTTCGTACGTTGGGTAGTGCCAGACGATGCCGCTGGTCGGCGGATTTTCTCGGGGATCTCCGATCCCCCCACTCTTGCATTTCGGCGCTGCTCCAGTTTCACCTCGCTTCACCCTCATTTGCTCTCTAGACCCCGACGTAAAGAGCCGCACAAACCTCTACACTACACTACACTCCACTCCACTACATACGCTATCGACCAAGCCGTGGTTACTGTGCATCACGGGTGCCAGATGGCACTCGAGAAGTCGTATCAACCGTTGCCTAATAGCTGTTCACTGAAGTAAACAGTTTTACAAACTCCAGTTCCGAATATAAAAACGTAAATGCGTGATGTCACTGTCTTTAATTATACAACTTCCTTCTCTACGTTTTACAGATTTCTTGGGAGTTGAAAGAAAAAACTTGGTGGACATAATTTAATGAATGCTACGCATAAAACAAAATATATTAAAAATAACACTTTGCACAACAACGCTATTTGTTTACGTCTCAAAGTATGCTTTCGAACTACTGACATAAACTCAACTGTCTCTTCATGAAACATATTATGTTTATCGCAGAAATCGATATCATTATGATGTTAATTTTTTTTAGGGGGTCTTTAGTTCTACGTGTAGAGTAAAGTTTACTCTTAAAAATTTTAATTTACAACTTTTATTAATAGTATAGAATAAGTTTGAAAATAGTCGTATAAACAAGTGTATGACTTCTATGTCAAGTCGTACATTGTATGCTGAGCATACGTTTGACGGCGATCATCATTAACACGCATGCCCGTTACAGGTCATAATTTTCCAACATAGTACCGCTATCCCAACAAGATGACCTACACTCACCTAGGACAGTAAATTTAAATATGTGTTTACAGTTTAAACTAACCTAACCTGTAATACTAACTGAATGACTGTTTTTGAAGTTTAAACTAACCCAGGATATTTGGTGAGTAAGTGGGTCGTTTTTATACGAGCCTACACAGTATAGTCCATTCATGGATACTTACAATTTTTCTGAAGCCCTGCTAAAGTTATACTTTCAGACTCTTACTCCGCCTCATGCAAACAAAGCTTAACTGAGTATAGAAAATTACAGCAATAGGACAAAGCAACGTATTGGTGCGTACTCAGTATAATAATATTTTTTATGAGAAGTATTTCTTACTAGGCATTACCAACACATCTATTTTATCCCTGTTGTAATCATATTAATTACACATGAAATATTTTAATTTATAATTAAAATACGAGTAAAAGTTCAATTTAATCAAAAATAAGATACTTTTACAATATGCCTGACTGGCATATCTGAGTTCGTGAGGGATTGAGGTCTTAAAAAAAATAAAATAACCAAATTTGATTTTAGTTTATTTACACATATATTATTTATGGCATTAATCTATCTTTCTTCACTATTATTCTTTTTATTTATCAATGAGCGCAAGACTTAATACATATTTTTAATCTAATTATCGTCCTTATTAATGTCTTTGTTTTGTAAAAAAAAGTGGGAAGAAACCGTGATTAGACTTTAACCAAAATTTCCAATATATATTATTTTTGGTTTTAGCCATTAACAGTAGGGAACTAAGTTTCAGCTCCTTATAATCTCCTGCGAATGTTTCTCATCTCTCTTTATATATATGTGTAGATTTTATGATGAATTACACAAATATCGTCTTTTTATCGAATGGTTTATAAGCCTTTACGAAAATACAGTCTTCGATGTTAGTCACTTTAATCGCCTATAGTGCCACGCATTGAACTGTGGGTAATATCAGCGTTGTGTAAGTGGGAAAAAAAGTTTCGAGATAGGCTCTACTTCCTCAGCGCAGACAATGCAGAAAAAAGCAGAAACAACAAGAAGCTCTCTGATTGGCTGTTTGTACAATGCGATCTGTCTGGTCGGCGTTATCCGAGACCGCGTGGAGCCATCTGTAGGCCGGGATTACAACGACTTCACGTTACACGTAACACGAATTACGTTGCTCTTTCACATGTACGTAAAACGTGGTCTTTTCGGGTGCCACATTAAGATGCATCACGCAAGCACGTAAACTTCGTGTAATGAATAATAATGTCACGGGAAAGAATTGTTGCTTTTCATATTGGAAACTGGAAATTTACATCGCAGAGGCGTGTTCGTGTTATAACTCTCGGTGTGAACAAGAACAGATTGCGAAAGTTCGGCGATCGTGATTTATTCAAACTTTGAAAACAACTACGAGATTGCCATAACCTCCAGAATAAAGCGTACCTGGGAGAAGCATACAAATTTCTTATGTATATGCGAAAAAATCCTGTGTTGTAAACATTGATGATATCCGGAAGATCATGCTGTGTTTTGTGAAGTAATAAAAATTGCAGAATTAATAGTAACCAGTCTGTACTTTATGCAAGCACTTCATACTTCTGAAGAACACAAATAATAAATCACTTGGCAATGTAAAAACTCACTAAATGTTGGCGAAATAACAAACAAAATAATCCTAGCTTAACTTTTGTTATTCTCTGCCCTCATTTCTGGGAGAAAATTATATATGCAGTTGGTTAAATACGTGTGGATACGACCTTGGAAAATGGAAACAAAATAATGGAAGGTGGAGACAAACAACTCGGCATTATAGGCTATTCACAATCAAGTGACACTGTTTGAAGCCCTCTCATTTTGAATAATAGTCAATAAATATATTTTATTGTAGCCCTAATATATACACTGTTTCTTACTTAATTGGAAATGTTTATTTTAAAAAGTGGCGCAAGGATAAAAACATGGTTTACGGGAATAAAAAACTAGGGCCTCAAAAGTGCTTATTTTACCGTGAACAGCCGATACACTGGTTGACAACTGGCCAGTAATGAACTTTGTACAGTACAGTGGGCGTGTCCGGTGTGTTGTTGACCAACAAACGGTGGCAAGCGGGAATACAGAAACCAACAGAATTTGTATTCTCTGAAGTGATGGATGGAGGCGACTTACTTCTAAGTTGTATTTAATGTCTGTATGTGCCGCATTCAAAGTGTTAATCCATTCAGACCCACTGTACTCCATTGTTTATATAGCGCACAAGAATGTTATCTGGTTGTTGCTGTACACTAACAGCTCAATACCTAATGATCTTCCCTGTGGGTGACTGATTAGTAAACCGCGCCACTTCTCCAGGTTGTGAAGGATTCATGTTGTTATCCGAACACGAAGCCTAAAGCTCATTAATTGTGACAAGGAAGCAAACGCTGTGTCGACTTAAGTACAGCACTCATAAATAAATTTTGTGTTTGAAACATCTGAAGCTGTAAATTAAAGTACGTCTGCTTCGAGAGTAAGGCCAGCAAAATCTTTGTTTGTATAGGCTCAAAAATATGTTTAGTTTCCCCAACTAAATGTTATGTTGAGTAAACAAATCCTGAAAGCAACAAAATTAATTTTGTTCATCTAACAAAATACGTGTTTGGATAAACAAATCATCTATGATGGGTCAAAATAAATTAGACTGCCAAGAAAATATTTTGTTGAATTAACTGTATACATTTGTTTAGCTACTCATTTGATTGCCTTCGTTCGAAAATACAGCTCGAGAGTTTGTTTGCATTTTTTGTGACAGTTAAATAGTAACAGTTTTAGTTAGTGCATCTATTGTTGCTTATAAAGGTACACTAAAGAGCCAAAAAAACTGGTACACCTGCCAAATATCGTCTAGGGCCCCCGCGAGCACGCAGAAGTGCCGCACGACGACGTGGCATTGACTCGACTAATGTCTGAAGGTATGTAGGAGGCAATTCACTCCATGAATCTTGCAGGGCAGTACACAAATACATAGGAGTGCGAGGCGGTGGAGATCTCTTCTGAACAGCACGTTGCAACGCATCCCAGATATGCTCAATAATGTTCATGTCTGGTTATTTAGGTGGCCAATGGAAGTGTCTAAAGTCAGAAGAGTGTTCCTGAAACCACTCGGTAGCAACAACTCTCGACGTGTGAGGTGTCGCATTGCCCTGCTGGAATTGTCCACGTCCGTCGGAATGCACAATGGACATGAATGGGTGCAGGTGATCGGACAGGATGCCTACGTATCTGTCACCTGTCAAGTTCGTATCTAGACGTATCAGAGGTCCCATTTCACCCCAACTGCACACGCCCCATACCATGACAGAGTCTCCACCAGCTTGAACAGTCCCCTGTTGACATGTAGGGTCCATGGATTCATGAGGATTTCTCCATACCCGTACACGTCCATCCGCCCGATACAATTGGAAACGAGACTCGTCAGACCAGGCAACGTGTTTCCAGTTACCAACAGTCCAACGGCGGTTTTGGCGGGCCCAGGCGAGGCGTAAAGCTTTGTGTCGTGCAGTCAACAACGGTACACGAGTGGGCCTTTGGCTCCGAAAGCCCATGTGAATTATGGTCCGTTGAATAGTTCGCACGCTGGCACTTGTTGATGCCCCAGCATTGAAATCTGCGCCAATTTGAGAAAGGATTGCACGTCTGTCACGTTTAATGATTCTCGTCAGTCGTCGTTTGTCCCGTTTGTTCACGATCTTTTTCCGGCCGCAACGATGTCGAAGATGTGATATTTTACCGGATTCCCGATATTCACGGTACACTCGTGAAATGGTAGTACGCCAAAATCCAAATGTTGTCGCTACCACGGAGATGCTATGTCCGATCTCTCGTGTCCCGACTATAACACCACGTTCAAACTCACTTAAATCTTGATAACCTGCCATTGTAGCAGCAGTAACAGATCTAGCAACTTTGTCAGACGTTTGTTGTCTTATATAGGCGCTGCCGACCGCATCTCGTTACTCTGATTGGTTGCGTACCTCTGTTATTTGCATACGCACGCCTATACCAGTTTTGTTGGCTCTCCAGTGTATAAGCATCCCAGTAAAACAAGTTCAACAGGAAACTAAAAAGTAAAGCTGGAAAACTGGAAATATTTATTGTGCACGTTGTCCTTTTCTGAATTATATGTATTTAAAAACATTCCAATTTTAAACATAGGCAATTAAAGTGAGGTTACTAAGGCGTAGCACTCGGACGCAAACTATCTAAGTTTAAATCTCGGCGGGATTTCCAATTTTTTTTATACTAGCCGAAACTCTGTAACGTACGTGGAGCTAAACAAACCTTTAGTTGCACCAACCGAATCATTGTTTGGGACAACCAAATAAAAACAACAAAATAATTTGGTTGCTCCAAACAAACTTTGTTTGATTCAACAAAACCTTTTTCTCAGTGTGTAAGGATAAACCATCCTGATTTCTACGAGCTCGTTTCTGTGCAGATCTGATAAATATTTTTATAATACTCCACATCTGCAACGAAACTTACAGCTGCTGCTCCTACGTATTTAATATTACGTAGCGGCTTGGAAAATTCGTTGGTACGCTACTGTATCTGCAATAAGTTGACTATAGGCAGTGAGTGGGTTCTCATTTCCATCATGAATGTGAACGACGTTAACCTTCAAGCTATTGATAGACACGGAGAGACACGCGTAGCGCAGAAATCCGTCTTTTATTGGAAAACTAACACTTCTGGTGGAAAAATGTTATATCTCAAAAGCGTATTCTGTGATACTAAGAGTCCTTCGGTTGCTTGCAGCATGAGTGTAGCACTATACGTCGGTTCAAGGCCTTGCTTGCTGAGCTGGCGAGTATTTTTAAGTACATGTTTGTGTCGCCCTTAACGCTCCCGTGCTTCCGTGTCTGAAGCGCGTTAGGTATTTCCATGCGGGCACGGCCCTTACTTTAGAGACCCTGCTAACCATTACTTGAAAATAATATACGTACATTAAATAGCGTGTTTTCGTAACCCATCGTGGGCCATTTTTAGTTCTGTAAATAACGATAATTTACTTTTAACATGCACAGCATTCAGCGAGAGTACGTTAACAACACTTCTGGACACGGCTAAAGTGGACCAGCTGTACGCACAAGATATAAGGTGACAAACGAAATACCTCCCTCGTCGCTCCCTCCCAGCACACTCCCAACGCGAGAAGAGGTTAACAACTTCTCCGACCGCTACACAAATTACCTTCAATTACTGCGCTCCACCTGAACTCTTCTGCTCGACAGAAAAATAAACTTGACGCCTTCAGGATCGTCTTGGTGTCCTCCTCGAGGAAATGTGCAGGGCTTACATTTAAGTTAAGTTGGTTTAGCGAAATTTTTCGCACAGCATAAATAATAGCTTCCGAAGCTTTATAAAGTTGTTGCTTTTTCACTACCTTTATTAATGTTGTGCCGGAGCACAAATAATTACAAAAACAAAACTGATTTTAATACCTTTTATTTGCCAAATAAATATTTATAATGACAGACAACACCCTAAAAATGGTTACAAACAACTTTGGCATTTATTAAAGCTGATAATCACAAACGTTACTAGTTTCCAGATCTGTACAAAATATTTTTAATTTAACATAACATATTACTAAACGTAGAATAAATCAATAATTGCTCAGTAAAATAGAGAATTTTTAAAACATGATATGTAAATTAGTAGAATGATAATGGAGGGTTTGGCGCAAGGGGTTGGAGGGTCGGAGCGTCAGAACTGTTCATGCTCTGTCATTCAGGTTCCCCGGCGGCCATATTGTCCGATATCTTGGATAAATGTGACCTTGACCTTTGACCCTGCACAACTTACTATACTTGCATTATTTATGCGTATATAACGTTTTACATGCTGACAATGGGCGGTAGAAAAATCGCCGCATGTGGAGTAACCATATGGATTTTTTTTTTCGATGCCTACATTTCCTAATGAACTGATTTTAAACTTGAGAGAAAATGTTTTTAACGATGAGCATGTATGCTTTGGTGAGGGGGAATGCACAGGCTACTTCCCTGTGTATATCGCTTACCGCGGGGGTATCGAAGTGGTTTTAACTCTGTTTTTTGATTTTTCGAGTAATGATCACTTTATAGAAAGCTGCATAACACATCCGCACATGACATATGATTTTTTTCAACAGGAATTTTAAGCATATGCTTTGCTGAGGGGGGGGNGGGGGGGGGGGGAGCATGTTGTTTAGAAGGAAGGTGCACTCGATGATTGAATTTTCGTTAATATTTACTCCGAAATGCGCTGTTTGTATGCTTCTTTCTCGTGACGTATATTTACAGTATGAGATTTTACGGCATTTTCGATATCTTATCTGTCGATTCGAATACCTTCCTTTCGTTGAATGGGATCGGCTTTGCAAAGCTACGTTCGAGCCATATATTAAATTTTATTGCTGTCGTGTTTATGTGGAGAGCCAACAGCGATGTTCTGCCCCATTCAAGCTAAAAATGTGCAAACATCCTTCGAATACCCGCTCTCGTTGTGGAGGCATAGGTATTTAGACTGTGTTGGAATGCAGTTTGGACCTCCACGAAACCATTGTCATTAACCAACCCAGACCCTGCCACGATTCTTGGGCGTGATGGTCGCTGGCGCGATGGTGGATACTCATCCTGAACCCTTGGTTTTGTGGGAATTACTCTCGTACGCTGCGGTAAAGGAGACTGCACACGACGGATTTTTGCAGGTGAAGGTCCTACAGCTACGCAGGTTTTTGCATGCCTCTGAAAGTTATCACGCCTAGCAAATGCCATGTCACAGTTTCCACACTTATATGCCGCTCTATCTGCATTATTCGAACATCCATACTTTTCGTGTCTTCGAGCACATTTGGTGAATGCAAACGAAGTGTTACTGTAGCGGCACGGGTAGTGAGGTAACGTCATCGCACATTAGATCGATGGTAGATATATAAATTTAAAAAAAAAACTAAGTTATATTACCGTATTTTATGAAGTTACATATTCCTTCAGAGACTAGCTGGCCCTAACCAATACTCCAAATTTGAGCAAATTTTTAATTTCACGGGAATATACATGCTTATTACGTGCAAGCTTGATAGAATCCCAAGACCTGATGGAATTTAATATCTGAACTTATCAGTCAGAATGCTAAAAGACGAGGGGTGAGAGAGCGATGTCACCTCTGGCATCAGACGAGAAACTGTGCCGAGGGTCGACATTGTTCCCGTGAAATACCTTCCCCACACTAGCACACTCTGGTGGACAATACTGCAAACAAGAGCGGTATTGATAAGGGATTAAGTGATGGTGAATAATTGGTCGTACTAAAGTGGTGATGTAATGGGTAACAGAATAAATACTACATTTCAATAGTTATTTAATTATCATTAAAACGAAAAATGTTTTTAGTCGGTCTTAATTAAATATCTTAACACAACAAAAATATCGATTTAATCATCTGTGCATGCAGGTATACTGCTGATTGAAAAAAATATTATTTAAAAAAATAGGAATGAAAAATTACAGATTTTCCTATGACTATAAATATAAGTTCTGACAGCTCACTTTGCAGCTAAATCGTCAGAATGAGCGGGTACCGGCAGCTCACCTGGCAGTGAAATCAAAAAAATACCGCCACCTATTTGTTCAAAATAGAATAACGTGGAGGGTGCTAACAGAACCACCTTTACTTTAAAAAAACATAATCAAATATGGCTGCCGTCTGGTGACTAAATCGACAACTAGCCTGGTGGGTAAATTAATACACTAGCGCCACTCAGATTATGAAAACATATGAAATCCAATATGGTGGTCGAACGAAGGTGAGAGACAAACTCTAGTAATGTATAAACAAAGAAAAACTAAAAACCAAGATGGCGGACGGTGGCTGTGACGCCCACCAAGATGGTGAATTGCGCCTACCAAGATGGTGGAATGAACATGGGTAGAGGGGTTGTAAGGGACCTCCGAAAATTTAAGTTTTTTAAATTAAATTTTTAAATAAATATTTATAGTTTTTAAATAATGGTTTAATATATTTTTTAATATAATCTATTTATAAATTGTTTAGTTTTTTTTTTGGAAATTTTGGAATTTTTGGTGTCAAAATTTAAGGTAAAGGTCACATGGATCCAAGACTGCGTCGGGAGCATATTCGATTCACCTGTCATCGAATCCCAAACCTCCCACATGTACATCTGTAAATAATTATTTTAAATAATTTTTTAATTTGTTAAAATTTTTAAAAACGTTTTATGATTTTATTGCGATTTTATAATTTTGCTGTAATTTTTTGGATTTTTTGGTTTTAAGGTAATTCAAGGTCACGAACATGAGGTCAAGGTCATGGGTAAATGTCAAGGTCATGGGTAAATGTCACGGTCATGTGTAAATGTCAAGGTCATGGGTCAATGTCAAAGGTCACCTGGTTTCAGCATGGCGGTTGGGTGACTTCACAACATAGCGGCCGGCTGGTGCCAGGTGCCAGTTTTGTCCCATTTAAAATACATTGTAGATATTATTTTACTAGTGTGATCCGTGTAATCTACGATAGAGAACACTAGACGTAGTTGCTCCAGCGATTTCCAGTCAATGAAGAGAAACGGTCAACCGCGATCACTTGGTGTCTATCTGAAGTGAAATTCTTTATTATATTTAACTGCGAAGCAGTGACTACTATATGTATATACAGATATGAAGCCTATCGAGGAAACAGTTTCAGCAGTTTTCACCAAGTTCACTATTTTGGTTATCGTTAAGGGAACTTCAAACTTGTTTTTATACACGATGTATTAAAAAGAAATGTAGGCTTCCATACTTTAAGCGATTTTTTTTAAATTCTAACACACATCTGAACGAAATTTGGCTGTAGACAGTGACAAGTAATAATCTGTATGTAACTATAGAAATAATGCGGTTTATAGCACTGACATATATTTATCTCACATATTTTTAATTTTTACAGCTTGCAAGTCAGGACAGGTAGCTAATAATGAAAAACAACATTTATAAGCGTAGATATGCATAAACACATGCATTACATAAATTACTCTGCTTACGTAATTTTGAACTATCATGAATATATTTCGACCGGAATGGCTATAAAATTGGTTTGCAGTTTGTCTGTGGTTTTTCCTTTAGGGCAGTGTTTCATCTAGGTTTTCCTTTCCTGTCAATGCGGAGAAAAGTTATTTTTTTTTTACGTACTCGTTAATATACAGGCAAGTCAAATAAGTATACCGGTAATTACGTGTTAAAATTTTATACACCAAATATTAGGCATAACTCACGNCAAATATGTCTCGGGGAGTAAAAAATCAGAATTGTTTTAGTTTTGCGAATTATGGCAGTTGACTTGAACATCAGTTTTTGTTGTCCAAGAGATGCGTGATACTGATAGTAAGTTTACGAGCTGAAACTTCGAGCTCAAATTAATTTTATTTCCTTCGTCGATAAACCTGAATTGGTTGAAATTTTTAACTAACCCAACTATTCCAAACGGACCACTGTTACAAAAATTAAATTTAAACATTTATTTTTAAAAATAAACTTTAAACATAATTTTACCTCAGTTACAGAAGAGGAATGATAAATTTTCATCGCGAAATATAAGGTATCTCAAAAAAAAAAAAATAATAACATGCTTTCTGTCAGTCTCTCTTTAAAGTGACGCTTAAAATTTTAAATGTAATTGCAAGAAGTTAGTCTTAGGTTATAATTTTACTCGCCAATCACTTAATAATTCTAATAATTTTCTGACATCTCATTTCCTCTTTCGCTTCGTATCTTAATATTGAAAAATTCTATTTCTTTGTCTTATATGCGCGTGAATGTATATACCTTGGCGGCATAAGACCAACTTTGGGTGGGTGCGAATGTTAACAACAGTTACAAATGTGCAAAATGTCCGCCATCAGCAGCAATAAATTGTCTGCAGCGCTGTACAACACAACGGCGAACAGTAGGTACGGTTTCCACGGGAGTGGATTACAGGGCGGTCTCGTTCGCGTCTTTCATGGCATTCAGTTTCCTTGGTTTTGTGGCGTTCACAGTGTTCTTCAGAGTTCCCCACGGATGAAAATCTAAGGGCGTTAAATCTGGAAATCCATGGTAGATACTTGACACTTCCTCGTCGGCCTACCCACCTCCCAACAAATGTTTCATCCAGGAGCAACCGTATATCTCGATGGTACTGTGGCGGTGCAAAGTCCTACTGGAGAAACCAATCGTTATCTAAGCAGAGTTATTAAACAGCTGACAATGTTTTCCTGCAACATGGTGCGTTAACTTTCACCTGTCGCCATTCCGTCAACGAATAAATGATCCCACAAGTCCTCTGGCACATACATCACATCATACTTTTAACCCAGGAAGATTAACTGCGTGCTCTACCACAACGTGGGGATTTTCATCGTCCCAGTACACAGTCGTGGAGGTTTACAGTTCCATTCAGTTGAAAGGTTGCCTCATCGGGCCGAACAATCACGCCTCTAAAATTTTCGTCGTTGCACGTGTTCACAACCCACTCACATTTCGACTCGCGTATCTGGTCGTCTTCATTGATAGCGTGAAGAAACGTGGGAACGTAGGACCTCCACTTTACCCGACTCAAGCGCAGCTTACCGCACGGACTTCGACTTCTCAGGGGTAAAAGTGAATGTGTGCAACACACCCCACGCCCTTCCTTCGGCCGTTGTCGTTCTCTTCCTGTCTCACCGCCCCTTTCACCACATAGAACACAGTTCCATCTCTCTCAAATTTGTCGCGTAATCGCGTTACCGTTACACGTGACGGTAGCGCTGTATCGATTTCTGCCCACCATCGTCGTTGCACCTCAGTTACGTTATCGCATCTCCAGTATTACTGTAACACCCACTTACGTTGATCGAAAGAAAACCCTTGTCACCTCCGCTCTTTCCTCTTAACTTGTAGTGCTGCCGCTCGTGGCTGCAAATGGAACTGACAACATCAGAATGACTACACGCGCTCGCACACTCCCCAACATTGCTCTTATATAATCCATTCACGGTATCTTCGATACTTTTGAAAAGAACCTTTGAAAAATCACCCTAGGAGTTACATGTTCAATTGGTTATAAAAATATATAAATATGGAAAAAGGTTTTGTCTTGCTTTTAGCACTGAAGCACTATATAAATTGGTTGTTTTAAGTTTTAAGTATATTTTTTCAATAAATTATAATAATTTGTTAAAAGTCCGTACGAATTAACAACGGATTTTGAAGGGACATGTTGGTTATAGCTGAAAAGAAATAGTTCGTAGGTTAAATATTAATATGTATAAATTTAATGCCGTAATTGTAAAGTTAATATTGCTAAACTATATATTTACATTTTTACGTAGCACTCATGGGTAAAGATTTCACTGTTATTAATTGAAATTAAATAAATTTCAGTGTCTGTCCAGCGGACTCATACACTCCATCTTGTCCCTTTGGGCACGTTTTTTTTTCAGAAGTATAACCACGCCATATAGGATATTGGAGACGCTGAATTGTGGTTATAAAACTAACGTAACACATTATTTCTACTTATAAGATAATTCTAGGTT
>NQII01004853.1:0-48773 GCA_002778355.1 Clitarchus hookeri
ATTTTGTCAATTTCAACGTTGTATTGCCGCAGACATCATAACTGGCGACTGGAATCATACCTCGATTTCATTATCACGGTAGACAGTTGAGACTTAAGTAAAGGCGGCAAATTAAAAATAAAATATAAGAATTCAAGTATCGGATTATTTTATCGGGTATTTTATATCAAAATAAACCAAAGAGAGTTCATATTATTCCATTAATGCAGAGTCGCGTACAGTCAGTTTCAGGAGTCAGTCGATACAGAACATCGTTGCAGTAGTTCATTTATTATGCATGTCACTGAAAATACTCTCATCGCGAGACAATTACGAAGGCAGAGGGGACGTCAGTTCCATTATGGCACCCTAATACCCTCCCAAACCAGCGGAAATAATGCAGTACAAAATGCTATTATCCGAAAACTGAAGTTAATAATATAGAATTATAGGTCACAGGTGCTTGCCAGAGTGGGTGATATTTGCCACGCCCGACGTGTCTACTCCGAGAGCTGGTTGTCAACTGCTAGATGGCGCAGGCAAACCCGACGTAATGAAGCATATATGCGACTACGAGTCGCAAATGTGTTTTCGACTTGATGTGGTATAAGTAATATGTAGGCAGAGAGTGGCAGTGATTTTCAGACTCATCCTGTTTATCGATGTCTTGAGGATCATACAGGATGCAACAGTATCAGCTGTAGGAAAATTAGAATGCGTCCGGTTAAAAGAGAATAATGCCAGGAGCGCGATACGATAGTTCGACAATATGTCAGAGCTCTACAATGTTACATAGAATATATTGTTCAGTGAAGAGATTAGGGCGGCTCTCAACAACGTGATCTTGAAAGTCGTTGAGGGGGATTGAGATGAGCATGGAGCAGCGCCGGAATGAAAGGGCGGGGGAAACGGGAGAATCCCTATAGCCCCCGCCGACCAGCGGCATCGTCCGCCACGACAGCCACTTGCAAAAATCCGGGATTAATCCGGCCGGGTATTGAACANTGTTACATAGAATATAATGTTCAGTGAAGAGATTAGGGCGGCTCTCAACAACGTGATCTTGAAAGTCGTTGAGGGTAATTGAGGTGAGCATGGAGCAGCGCCGGAATGAAAGGGCGGGGGAAACGGGAGAATCCCTATATAACCCGCCGACCAGCGGCATCGTCCGCCACGACAGCCACTTGCAAAAATCCGGGATTAATCCGGCCGGGTATTGAACACGGATCGTCTTGTTAGGAGAAGAGCAGTCTAACCGCTCAGCCACTACGGCCCCCACGACTATGTGATTCCGACACAAAAATACCAGTTGTTTTAGAGGGGGAAACGGTTAAACGTTAAGTTGTGGTGGTATGGACCATTCAGAAGGGAAAACATCAATTAATATAAGCTGTATTCGCAATGGTGTCCGTGATGCAGCTATGCGACACTCAAGGCGTTTGCCATGTTGGCCACTTGAATGCGCACATCACTTGCGCGGAGATGCGCATACCGCTTGCGCAAAGGGATGGCGTTCCGGGGCGTCTACGCTGTTCACGGTAAAGTGGGAAATTGCGAGAACCTAGTAAATTTTCCCGTTCAGCTATTTCTTTTACTTAAACCAACTTCTTAAAATAAATAATTCCGTGTGACTAATAAACGCAGTGGGTATATTCCAAAGCTCTCCGAAGTTAACTTCTACGACTTAAATAATGTATATATATTTATCGACTTAAATGCCAAATTGAGAGAGGTTTCATAAGTGCTCAGTTTACCGTGAATAGCCTATACCGGTCTGGATTGTCGCAGTTAGGCTGTAGCACTGGACTTGTGTAGTTCGTATTCTGTGATGTGATGCCACGAGTATTCACGCATGCATAGTATGCCAACATGGTGTACTCTATGGCCATTGCAATTTAGATGCGAGGGCTACTGTACTCGAATACGCTGTAAAATATTTTCTTTGAATCTTCCTAATCTGTAAAGGATGTTTTTAACCTATGCGNGCAATTTAGATGCGAGGGCTACTGTACTCGAAAACGCTGTAAAATATTTTCTTTGAATCTTCCTAATCTGTAAAGGATGTTTTTAACCTATGCGTTGTATTGAAAAAAATACCACGCATAAAACGGCATATAACGGAATGTTAAGCGTCGCTACAAAACAAGGTTGGGGTTTTCCCTACGCAATTGACTATTTCGTGCGCGAATATACAAAAGCTACCATCGATCTATGGGAAAATAAATTACCATTCGCACTCTCACACTATTCGTATACAGTGATATGGCAATTTTACGGACAATTTCTCATAGTGTACCCACGACGGATTCCTGAACGTAGAATACTTCGTAGAACAGTGTTGTCGAGGTCCTTCGACACACCGTGTTAATGTGGTTCTCTCCAGCTGCATCTCGAGCACCTTTGCTAATAGAGCATATGTTTAATGATGTTTTCCCTTCAGAATGATACAAACTATCTACTTTCAACATGTGTCCTTTTTCCTTTGAAGCATCTGGTAGAATCAACTCCCCTGTTCCTCCAGCGCTGCGTTTTTCTCAGGCTGTCACTCAGCTGTCACTCAGATCTCAACATGTGTAGTTAGTCGAGGTATTGCGAATCCACATTTAATGTCGTTAAACAGTTCTCAACCATTTTCAATTAATAAGCTTGTTATGGTTTTCAATACCTGAATTGGTGTACATTAATTTTATTGCGTTTAAATGCTTTAAAAATATCTGAAGAGTATTAAATAGAAGAGTAAATTTCCACCAAATTGAGGAATAGGCTATTTTCACACCTGCATGCGGAATGTAATTATTATGGGTTGGCATCATCTTCCTTTATATTTACTTTTTTTTTATTACTTTAAATTTCGCCCAACTATTTTCAAAATAGTTAATTTACCAAGCGACACATGTTCATCCAACCAAACTTCTTGAAGTGAAATGTATTGAATCAAAACGTAATAAAACTGCGTCTGTTATTTATCTTTCTACCGTATAACGTTTTCAGCACAGAATAAACAATTTAAATACTTACGACATATTAAGATTCGTTTCAATAGTATTCCATAAATCGTAGAAAAGGCCCTCCACCTCCACTGAATAAGGTGAGTTAGAAATAGCGTCGGCTGATTGCTGAAACAATATACAAGCAACAAGATATCACCAACAGGTTGACACAGTTGGCAGTCGGAAATAAACAATAATAATATATAATAGAATGTTTTTTTTTTGAAAATACGAGAAAACCATTCCTTTGCGTATAACAGCCTCCTCACCTCTGTGAATTCATTAAAGTTAATTTTACAAGATAACCAAATCCGTATATATATATTAGTAAAATAATTTATTTCCATCAGTAGGTACTTAAACACACCCATTTGGTTTAAATTGATTTATTGGTACTCTAGATAAGGCTACAAGAATAAGACCACCATTACAATGATGACAGACTGCCTTATAAAAACTCTTAGTGACTGTGCATAGAACTATTGACAAGGAAAGTGTAGAAAATTTACTGACTTGTGAAAATAATTTCTATTTTTTCTGGTGACATTATCTGTCACCGTGCTGGAATAAAAATATTGTAATGAAATAAATGCATTTCGTGCCCATTAAAATTGCTGGCAGCATACCAAGTCACATTCAAATAAGTTTAATTTTTCCAGATGAACAGCATATTACACAAGATATAACGAGACAACCAATTTGGAAGTAAACACGTTATCCACTTAAAACTCCTCAGTTCGGGAAAATTGTTAGATAAGTACATTTATGAAAAAAAAATTGCGATTCCCTTTGGTTGATTAAGCTTCATATTCCGGACCACACTAACTTACAATATGGTGGATGAAAGAAGCAAGAAATCTGTTACTTTAATATTCATGTGATCACTGCTACTGCTAGCCTACAAAGTTTAGTTTCAGATGGCGAAATGATTAGGCTGCTGTGAAACACAGACCTGAAATGGTTGTGCCTCTCGTTTTAGAAATACTTTTAGGTGGTCTNATTTTAGGTTGTCTATTAATGTACTATTTGAGTGCCAAAACTTGCATCAGTAGGCGTAAATCTGATATAAAAGTTTCAGTTCTCAACTGGCACCATATTACAAAATAGTGATAATAAATGATGTAGAGTAGCGAATGAAATGCTCACAATATGTACTACTAAATGCCTAGTTTCTATAATCCAGGTCTTAACATAAGGTAGGTAATGGCATTTTAACATACAATATTAAAAATGCTATAATTTCGAAAACAAAGGCAATCCCATACGGTCAAATATTTTATTGAATTCAATGGAGTGATTTCAAGTTAATGTAAACATGAATCGTTCCCCATGTACGTTTTTATAATGTATTAGATAAAAACTGAATTGGAAACTTGGAAACCTTGTAACACACTACACACTGGGGAATAAGACTTGAACTGTTTTAATTACAAACGGACATTAAAGAAAGTTTCACCACAAAAAAAAAACTGAATGTTAAATGGTTTAACTGCTTTGTAAGGAAGCAATGAATGGTATAGAGAATATGAACAGGAATTGAACAAAAATGATTTATTCAGGCCCAAGTTGTTCAACGTGTATTGATGTTTATCACATAAATAAATGCTACTTTGTTGTTAATCTTGTGTTATTTATTTTCGGTCAGTAGATATCCCTGAACAAGGAACTGCATATAAAATAGCTCCACTAATTGCATGAATCATTTTGACTGTGGATGAGAAATTGAATTCAAGAAAATCTATAACACACACAACAATTTAATTCCTATAGTGGTAAAATGAACACGGTTGTGACGTAGATTTAATGTCATATATTGTTCAAGGTAATAAATTAAGCAAACATTTATTACAATGTGAAAGAAAATTTGATTTGCTTGAATAGTGTTAAGAGTATTGCGTTTTAAAATAGCACAAAAGTGTATATCATACCATAACATTGCTATTGTAGACCTGCTATATATTACAAGTTGTTAACTTGTAACCTGGTAAAATGGGGAAACTTGGAATGAATTTCCAGTGTTTAAGCTGATCATGATATTCATCTTGAGTCTGAAAAGTCTATATCTTATAACATTCCTCTGAAATCAGTGGCGCACAACTACCATCCACACTTTCACACTAACTTTGAAACTAAGCTCGCAATATTTACACCGGTCACCCGACAATAATCAATGATAGAATGCTGTGTAATATTGGCAAATGGAACAAATGTTCAGTAAAATTTAAGTCCCTGATACGAAAATCATGGATTAAGCGAATAAAAAGCGCATAACTTACATTGGAGATGCCAGCCTTTAGTGTGAGACCATGCATGTCCGAGCGACGTGCCCAGAACCCAACTAAGTATCTCATATGTGAAAGCCTAAGATGATGGACGAGCAATGGCCCAAACTTATGCACGTGGTACGCCTCCTTTACCACCAATGTCTCTGCGTGGGGATGCAGGAACAACACTCGGCTGTCCATTGGCAGGTACATCCACTGCAAGAATTCCTCTGGGTTGGGCGATGCTATTAGCAGCTGGATCCAGTTTCTGAAGCCGGTCTCCAGCACCTATGGAACGAGCAGTCAAAGCAAATCTGGAAAAGCCAGTAAAGTAAAGCAAGGCTACCTGAAATTCCTCGATAGGCATGAATTGGAGCATGCTTGTTCACAGCAGTGAGTTTACAAACTATTGCGAAATATAACATTCATAATATGGTCTGTAGCACTTTCCTGTTATGTCAAGATTATAAACGGGCGAGAAACGTTAATTAGGGATTGGTTGGAGACATTACATCTGGCTACAATCTATCCAGGACAATATTAAAATTGTGTGTGGGTGTGTAAATTATATTTTATATTTCTAGGACAGGGACATATCCATCCTAGCCTATTAAGCCACCTTTAAATCTCTACCATTGCCAAGTTTGGCCACACGCAAGAGTTGTGAGATAACTTGTTCACATTCTTAGTAAGATATATAAACACATTATATAACCATTCAAGCACTATTTTTCTATAAGTGTTTAGATATTATGGCTCTAATTGTGTTTTTTCACGTCGGAAGGGCACGCTGCTCATTCACCAAAGAGTTAATTCGCACTTATAAGAGCTTAATTTTAAGTAAATTTCTGAATGTATAGGTAACTCTTATTTAGAGAGGATTTTGTCCTGTTTAATGTAGGATTAAAAATAGCCACATTCCTATAATTATTTCATTCTACATGTATCATTATTACATGTGCAGGATTCCCTGAAAACTTTACGGACGTTATAAAGAACTTCGAGACTACAAAGAAGCGAGGAACATGCTTTATACAAGGGTACATTTACTTCTAACTTGGTACAGCTCGAGCATTAAAATTTTTCATTGTGACTTCCACAGCTGGCATTTCTAAGGCATTATTTTAGTGGAATAAGGTTTCATGTCCGAATTCTAGAAGTCAGTTGTTTATGTTTCAAGTTATTGTATGATATAAGCTAAAACCTGGTTAGTCCTGCGACATTATAAAAGGTTAGAATTAAAAACCAGAAAAATTACAAATATTACTTAATTCATACTATTCTGTGCATAAAATTCGTGGACTTTTCATCGTAAAAATTGCAAATATTGTGACCTAGAGATTTTTTATTTTTATAGCTCTGATAATTTTTAAGTACAAAAACCTCTTTGCATACCTGCAGGTAACACATTTTTAGATAATTATTCTACTCTAGATAATGTACTAATTCTTTCCAGAGTAACGATACCATATGGCAATTTATATTTACTATACTGTATTTCTTTGAAAGACGTCCGCAGTTTCCAAGTAGCATAACGAAATCTGAGATATTTTTGACTGTGGGTTTTCTTAGCTGCATTGGCTCTTAGCTTTCCAGTTTAGACGTTTTTATTCAAATGGTTATATAATAATTTCACGCGAAACCTTTAATAGATGGAACCACAAAAAAGTTGACTCTTTGAATTATAGAAATTGTTAGCTAGTAAATTTATGATAGTTTACATATATGAAATACGGATTTGTTTTTTTACAATTTTGGTTTTCTTCCTCCAAACTCTTCTGTCTGCGTGTCCACAATCGTGGACACGTTGCAAATGAACGATACTTATGATTGGCACTGTACACTGCCAGGCATTAGTGACCAGTGTTTGGAGAGTCTTACGTGTCGCTTAACTGATGTGTGAAATTTGATACGCCTTTTGACACAAATGGTTGGTTGATGCCAGTATCATTGAGCACGCAGCGCGTTTTCCAATAGTTGCAAGAAAAATGCCGTACACAAGTCTGCACAACGCATAGCACAAATTACGTTATCGTAACACGTGTACTTATGTGACCAAACAGGATGGTGGTGTAAACTGTATAGGGTTCAGGTTACTTCGAAATATACAGATATAGACAATACTGAATGTGTCATATGCTTAGTTTTCATCATCCCTTGCCAATATAGCAATGCTTACCTGGCCCATTACAGACCTTGCTTGATCATCTGGCAAAGCCAACAAGG
This sequence comes from Clitarchus hookeri, assembly GCA_002778355.1. Classification (NCBI taxonomy): domain Eukaryota; kingdom Metazoa; phylum Arthropoda; class Insecta; order Phasmatodea; family Phasmatidae; genus Clitarchus; species Clitarchus hookeri. The sequence goes on from NQII01004853.1 coordinate 7,460, forward strand.
CAGTTACCATGGACGTACTCCTGAGGAAGAAGTCGACAAGGTCAGCTCCTCTGTCCAGGTTCAGGAAGCTCATCCTTACTCCAGCAGCGCTGGCCAACCGGTGTACCACCACAGCCTGGCAGGACACGCCCTCCACTGCAACATTGACAGTTTCAGGATCATCAGTGCATAATGGGGGCAGAGTGACTGTCGTTCAACACTAAGAAAGTATTTAAAGCTAAATTACGACATATTCAATGAAATCACTAAATATAGTCGCTCATGGTTATGGTGGCAACTGATGAATTACACCTTTTCGTCTCTTTTAAGAGGAAAAAACACTGTTTAAATATTCTTGCAGGAATTCCTATCTAGAATTTTCATGGATGGACGAAATCAGAGATATTGTGATTTGACGTAAATACAATCAACTGTGTGTGGGTATGTTTGTATATATGTATGTATATAAACCCCATTAATTCAGATCAATTTGGACCGAAGCCAATCTGGGATAACGAACATCCGGGTTTACTGGATAATGAGGGCGTGGGAGGAATCAATTAACAGCTACATACCAACAAAAATGTATATTATATTTAACAAAATACTTTTAAAATATATTTAGAGTTTACAAACAAGTTATCACTCCTAACATACCCAATTACTCTAAAATTTACTTCTTGGAAAAGTAACTCTTAAGGTTTCATTATCTTCTAGTTTTTAATGTTATCGTTTCTCTAAATCGGTAAGGCCATCTGGAGATCCGAGTTCAAGACTTAACGAGGTTCTACTATATGTATATCTTGTGACTTACGTTCTACTCACGACTAGGCTAACCTATCGCAAGACGTAACTCGCCAATATGTTAGTAATGCATGGCTCATGTGTGGACTCCTCCAACATGTATGCCCCGTGCTAGTACACAGACACGTTATTATCAGATATCACGTTGCGTCGTACTACAGATACAAGGATGCCCAGTTGTTTGCCAGGAAGAGAGGTTAATTACTGATAATAGGGCCGAAGCAAACCACGTTGGAGCTTACACCAAGACGTGATTTTCGGAAAACAGTTATTGTCCCCAGCAGAATTTATATTTTGAAGGGATATTAAATCAACGGATGGATCACTTGGTATACAGAGTGTAGTGGCAAATTCTGTTACCATATGGAAGATATGGCCATTAGAAAAAAATGGAAAGATTTGGGTGGCTCTTAAGAGCCGATGATGGTGAAGTGAGGTGAGAATGAAGTAACGCTGGAATGAGACGGAGGAGGAAACAGTAGATATTCGAGAAAACCAGTCGACCAGTTACATCGTTCGCAATGATTCACACATGCGAAATTCCGGGGGCAACACCTCCGAGAATTGAACCCAGTTCACCAAATTGCGGGACAAGTAATCTTACCACTACACAACTGCGGTCCCATTTACATTAGGGATAATCACTAGATAAATTTTAATTCCGCCGATTAATTTGGCAAGAAGCTAGACTCCACAGTTCTAAGTGCACTCGAGCTTCATTTAGTTGTTAATTATCTGATGCTCTAGTTGTACCGCAGACCAGGTCGTAGGGTACTCGTTGCTCCTTTTCTTGGAAGGAATTTATTGGTTCAAATTAGTCCAGGGCGTGGCTTAAAAACTGCAAGCCAAATTGAAAAAAGCCAAGAATATGCTGTTTGAAGACTTAGTTTAACCTCAAATGTGTTCGTGTAACTTCAGGGTCTCTTATCATCACACAACTGAAGGATTGATGCTGGACATATTCTGACACACTATACATATGCTTGTTCTGCTGCAACAACTCTCAGATTCCCCGAACATTTCAAACGAACACAATAATATCAGATGTTTTTTATTCCACATACCACATATCACTCGTACTTTAATGGTAGGAATGCCGAATCTTAGCACAGGTATAAAACTGCAAGGATGTACTTCCGTCCCTTTCTTCATGTGTTCAATACAGCACAAGAGCAATTCGTTTCCCACTGTACATCGCATCAGAGCACACTCATACTTTATAGCACTACATGCAATTTGGAGCATTAACCGACTATATAGGAAAATGGATTTCTATACTAGATGCAGTCCTACTGGCGAGAAAGAAGTGNGAGATGCAGTCATAATGGCGAGAAAGAAGTGTAGCATCAAATGCATGTGGTAATAAAGGAGTAGGACATTTGTAAACTGTACTTCAATTTGTATATGCTCAGTAGTTTGGTGAAAATTTCGGTTTTTCAACTAAATAAAACTAATTAAATGCCACGTTTAACTATCGGTAATAATGTCTTCCATTAATGTAAAAATTAATAATAATTCCTTCCAAATGAAAACATTACTTGATAGACATACTTCGCTAAAGCAAATACACACATAACTAAAAAAAAAATTCACTTACTGAAAGGGTTTTCGCTGTAGACCAGAGCTATTTCTCGATTATCGCAGAAATCACTGAGAGAGTTTATTACATATTTATATACACCACAGTCACAGGACACGACTGCAGTTATTACCAGCAATACTAAGACAAGCGACGTTACCATCACACTTATCGTCGTAAAAAGAGTTGCCTAGTTGCTTGATAAAAGTCTTGGATATGTGTCCGAGCGAGTGAAGGCAGAGCGGGATTCCACTTCTGTCTGCAAGGAAATCGATAAATTCACGAGCGCGACCTCTAGGTAAACATTTACATTTTCCAAGGCGTTATCGTTGCCGTAAAAATGTATTCCCTTTTGTTTGCGACGTCGAGAAGTTCTGTCTTGTGATGACTCACAACAAAGGTATTTTTATATGCCGGTGCCATTTGGTTCTCAGCTCAAGCCACAAGGTGCTTCTATTTCTTATCAATAGGACGACAGAAGTATTTTGAATTCTGCTCTGTAACCAAGGGAAACGCTGTTACTCGATGTGGAACATATTTTTGCATATGAATAAGTTAATACTTCATTTTACTGTGACTACTGGATGATCGTAAGATTCATACAATTGACGAAAAAAAAATATGCTCTTTTAAAATTGTTATCATACTGCACAAATTTTATTCCACTGGCCCTCGACAAGGTTCTTAGTTCTCGCTAGCTCTTCCAGAGTAGTTTTGAAGTATACAATTATTACGAGAACAGTAAAGCGTATCTCTGCCCAAAGAAGTTGTCTGAACAATTTGTCTAAGCAGTACACACACATAATTTCCCCGGGATAAACACTGCCAGCCATAGCTGCCCTAGTTTTCATGAGCGACACATATTGATAAACATCATAAGGCGAATTAATTTTTGGGATTGTATCCTGAACATTGTAACAGCTAACTGCGTACGGAGGTCCACATGTTCACTGATACGTATTCTCATTATGATAACATTATATATTATTAAGTTTCTAAATAACTCGCTGCAGTTATTACTATTCATTTTAGATATTGCTTGCAGTCTAGTGCCAGCCTCCTGCATGAGGCTACCTGGCAGCGTTTCCATTACATGGACTTTGCAAGCCACGCTATTAACAATAAGTCATAAGTATGATTTTGTAATAGGTTTTGAGATATACTACTTAGAGTTTTTATATATCTCCAAAATATAGCACTAATGTACACGAATACCGTCAAAACCTTCAATATGNGCCAATGTACATGAATATCGTTAAAACCATTAAGATAACAAAATAGCAAATAAAACTGGAGCCTCACCTTCAATATGCTGACACGTATTAGCACAGATTTAATTTAGCACTTTGAAAATTAATATTTGAAAACATTCTTGCTTGTAAACAAACACATGGCAAGGTAAGCAATGATCGACGTACAATGAAATTACTGGCCATGGAAGAGTATAAAAAAAAAGGTTTTTATAGTAGTTATTAAAAAAAAATGTATTATTCACATAACGGAGGAAAGAAGTGGTGTGATACTAATATATTTATTTTTCTAACCATTTCATAATGTTAACTGTTAAGTTCATGAAGACCAACTTGTCCTAACGCACATCCCTGTTGCAGAATCCATGCGATGTTCTTCCTAACAGCCGGCATTTTCTTGCAAGTTTACGTAGTTCGGGCAGCAGTTTCAAGAGAAATGTCAGGTTTGTACACAGCTCGATGTTTATTCTAACAGAAATCCAGGCAAATTATACAATAACTTGATCTTGCACCGAAGTCGAGAGGCAAACTTAATCACATACATGTGGTTATCAAAATAATATAAACATTTGCACGAAAATTATATGTGCAGTTCGCGTTGGCCTGTGATTGCAGAAACAGATTGTTCAAGAAGCTCTTTGAGTTAAGTCATCAGGTGTCGCATTAGCTCTACGACGACAATCCTCTTCAATGATTGGCGATTCCGATCATTGCGGTTTAATTTTCGTACACTATTGCTCGCTGATAATGTCTTGTCCCCAAGTTATGTAAGCCGCCAACACATTGGGCCCTGGGTACTGCAAACTAACGTTATTAATTGCAATACCATAAGTACAGTCTCAGCGCCCAAATAATAACTGTTCCAACCTCACAAAGATCCTATGTTCCACAACAAGGTCGTTTCCATTAGTTTTAAAACCATCTGCAGAAGGACAGCCTTGGGATTTTTTTTACTCCAGAGGAATCAAGGACGCCTACCCAACTTCTCCGCTTCTTCGTTCCCTTCCAAGTACATGAACCCTCCACATAAGATCTTAACTGAAAGAAAAAGCAATGTCGAAGGATTACACTAAAAAACGAAAATGAGGTGTTAAGAAACACTTAAATATCATTCGGATACCCTATGCAATGTGCATGAACAATTCCAAAAAATTGGAAGTAGAGGTAAATAAGCGATTCAGGAGCATCCCTGGCACTGCAAGTACCTAACTTCCTCCTACTGCTAGTGGCTTTCGTATCAAAACTATGGGAGAAAACCACTGTTAAATGGCTGATCTTAAAGCTAAATATAAATTACCTATGTAAGATAACAATATTATTGTTTGTAGGGGAAGTTTTTAAGAGTGCATGTGTGTTTTAAAGAGAGAGTTAAGGACCCGCGAAAGCCGAAAATTTAGTGATTTGCAGAATCTGGGGTACACATTGTCATTAATAGCCATATAAACTAATTTAGTTTTCGTGTTAGAGCAACATATACTCATTATTACTGTCTAGAATGTCATAAACACAGTAAAATATGCACACTGACTCCACCTTTGAAACAGAATCTAATTTGCCGGGAAGAAAGGGAAAGAGGAGGCTGTAGCCAAATGTTCTCCCCGCGTGATGTCGGCGGGGAGGCGATGGAATATGGTGATTATCGGCATTGTCGACCATGTTTTCCATGTGCCTGGAACCAGGACAGTGATGCGCCAAGGGTGAAACCTGACAAGTAGGTCGTAATTTAAGGGCATATTAATTACACCAAGCATCCCTACATCCTGTCCCCATTAACAATCAGTGGGAGTGGTAAATGGAAAGAAGGAATCTCTTCTTTAATGTTTAGACTGAATCTCTCTGAACGACGTTAAAACTCCATCACCACCCTCACCCCACGAATAAAAACCGAGGCTCCACATGTTCTCAGAGAAGGTAATGCCAGTTAAATGCCTAGGTGTTTACTAATATGGAAACTGTACAAAGGTTAAAAGGATCACAAATTCTTTACTGTATGACATAATGTTATTTCTAAAAAATCACTTGAAAATTAAGAATTTGCACTTTATTTCTTAATTTTACGTGTTTTGTAAAATACTTAGGTTCTCAAACAGAAAAAAAGGTTATCATATACTCTTGGGTATACACAGGACACTATTACATAAAACAGAAATACTAATAATTCCACATAAAAGTGAGGTCATTTATTATTGTTTTAATTTTTAGTGTTTATGTTTTCAGTTTTACATTAGAAATTATGGCAACTTAAATTTAATTTTCCTCTTTGTGATGATATATTTTCACCGTCGTTTACAAAGAAATGATTTCCCTCATAAATTGCTTAGTGTTTCTTAAAAAAAAATTATTTAATTTGTCAAAACTCTGGGCACTGATTCAGTAGCAAGTTTTTTCAATGCCCAGTATAACGAGAAATTTTAAGCATTATGGGCAAATTGGCTGACTGGCCGTAGGATATAATAACTAAACTTTGATTATTTATATTCACATTTATTTTTCATGAAATAGTAAAAACCTAATTTCTAGAAGACCTTTAAAAATGGAAGTTGCATAAACATGAAGAGCATGACAAAACCAATGATAAACCTGAAGAAGTTAAAGCATTTTATTATATATGTATGCGTAGTTCTTAATTAAACATTTACTGTAACCATTTCTACAAAATCTTTACGAAGCATCAAATTTAAGATAAAAGGATTTTTTTTCAATATGTTATTATATTTATATTATGTCGATACATATTTCTTATAATTTCTAAAGTTTTTTTAAATTTAAAGATAAGTCTAAAAATAATACATCTAATTTTGGTATATTTTTCTACTTTAATATTATTACAAGTTAAAATTTTTCGCTCCAATTGCTTGGTTTCTTCTAAATTCTAAAAAGCCCTGGGATATTTTACAATTATGTAATTATTTAAACAATCCATACCTTGAATAATATAAATAATTCAGAACATTTAATTTAGATAAATATTTCATAATCGCTATTTTAACAAGAATTATGGCAGAAAAATTGTAATATATATTTGTTGACAGGTTAAACATTACCACCACATAATTCTGAGATAAAAATAAAATATTTACATTCCTTCTTGAACATCTTTGTACATTATTTTTCATACATATATTTGAAAAATTTGAGAATCACGAAATTACATTAGAAAATCTATATAAAAGTTGAAGTATAATAATGATTTTACAGGCATAGGCAAACATATACTAAAAAATGTGTGTTCTAGTAGTTTCTAATTGCACAAAAATTATTTTCGATAATTTTTTATAGTTTAATACGATAAGTTATTTTTAGATATTTGCTATATGTTCTAACTGGATACATAATTCTTTAATATAGTTAATGAAAATACATTTAATTAAGTTTAAACTTTATTTAAACGTACATTCGGAAAAAATATAGTCAAAAATTTTATCACATATTTTAGATTATTCAGAAAGGAAAATAAAATGATTAATATATAAATTTATATATATATATTAGTTTAGACATTTGGTCAAATTATTGACTGGATTTATTGTATAAATTAAAGTACATTTCCTTTTGCTATAAATGGAAATAAATTTTATAAATTGGGTGTCGTTTTTTAAAAACACACAATAAGTTATTAAAGTGGCTTTACTTCTTTCTGACTTTTCTTTAAAGTATGGTCTTCATTATCTATTTTTCTAAATAATTAGTTCACCTTTTGAATGCATGACCATTTTATGTGGTTTTTTTATAACACGGCACAGGCTAGTTTGGCCATAAGTGGTGCTGACATTACCAGAGCATGAGATCGTGTGGCTAGAGACACTTATGGTGTGATCAGTGCAGTGTGTGGTCTCTCCAGAGGTCCTGGGTCAAGGTGTCACACACTAGGTTCTCTGGCGTCTCCAGATGTCCTCTTGTCGACGTGCCACTCCGCCAGCAGGCAGACGGCGGAAGTCGCGATGCCCAAGGACAGGCTCACAACGCAGGGAGCGATGTGCATCATGGTGATGCTCTCCGTTTCCTGCGGTGCAGTGGACTCTGCGCTGATCCACTTCTTCCGCAGCCTCGCGACGTCGCCTATCTCCAGCATCTTCATCAACCTGCAAGGCACAATAGCTGTCTGACTCCACCCTGGCCTACAGCTGACAGGACTGTTCAACTTGTCCAGCTATGGAAAGGAAGGAAGTGATAAGAAGGATGGTGTTGAGGATGGGACATTTTTTTCTAATTGCGTATTTGATTAATGTAAAAACCAATTGTTTAATATTGACCTTTTATGCGAAAATAGTGTATAATTATCTATTATTTTAGCAACTTGTTATTCATAATAATAAAACAAGAATTAATTATAAAACTACAACCATTTACATAAAAATATAAACATTTTCTTTTAAAATTCAGTAAAATCGATACGTTTTGCTAAAAAATTTTTTTTTACATATATATATTTGTGAATTATTATTCATTGATATAAATATATCTGTACCATTTTTACTCATAAATTGTACGATTCTGTATTAAATTTTATGATGGTAACTTAACAGAATAAGTAGTGTAATGATTATATACCTAATTCCTAAAAATTTAAAATTCCCTATTTTAAATTATATTACAATATACATCTCCTAGTATATTTTTTTGTTCCGATTTTCATTTAGATATTATTATTCAATAACATAAATACATCTTAAAAATATTATTTTTACATCAATACATATATAAATATTATATTAATAAAATAATATATTGGTTTAGCCCAAATGTATAACTTAGAATTAAAATTTTGGAATGCTACTGACATTTGTATCGATAATTCGTGTCTTTCATACTAAAAATTGTTACTAAAAAAACACAAAATGTAGTAATCTAGGCATTTCCCAGACATTTACTTTATTTACCTCAATGACAATAATTATAATTATGATCTGCAAAATGTTTGGAAATTTAGTTTTAGTTTTTCATAAAATATACATATAAGATAAATTAATTGCGGCTGCGGTGGTGTAGTGGTCAGACTACCCACCTCCCACATAGGCAAACCATGTTCGATTCCCGGCGGAGTCACACCCAGATATTTACACTTGGGTTCGTGTCGGACGATGCCGCTGGACGGTGGGCTTTCTCGGGGATCTCCCATTTCCTCCTGCCCTCGCGTTCCGGTGCTGCTCTATACTCATGTCGTTTCACCCTTATCGGCTCTCCAGACCCTTATATCTATTTCTACTACACTCCAACTAAAAATAGTGTCTCAAGCATTAGTTAGTTAATGTGAAAATGCAGGTATTTTTCCAAGAACTCACTGATAGTTGATGGCTCCCAAGTAGGGCGAATTCTTCCTTACTGGGAAGGAAAGTGAACTGCTGCCTACAGCAACTGAGGCGATGTCTGCCGAACACGAAGTCAGTTCTTTGTTGAAGACTGGGCCGTCTGTTACGAAGATGTAGTTCCCCTCACAAATTCTCTCCATGATGTTCTCTAAGCTGCTCTCCAACTGATGACGATGCAAATTCAGCTTCTGGAGCTGCGACTGGCAAGAAATATGTCATACCGTACTTTAATCCGCGTGGGCAACTTTTATATAGGCTCTCCATTGTTACTGAGCGTTTTCAATACCAACCTTTGAGAAATGTCACTGCTGGTACCTGCATATGTTTTAAAGGGCAAACTGACAGACATGCGACCAGTAAAGTTGGTAACGGAGGCGGGAGAGTATTTCAATGTCTTAAAGTTGATTTTTAAATGTTGTGTTAACACTTAATATTTCAGTTTTTTAATGAATAAAAAGCAAGGGTTATAACAATTAGTAACATATTTATTTTATAATAATTTAACAGTTTCACTTGACAGACGGGCGAATAAAGTTATCAGGTCTATGGCAATGATTATTTTACTTATGGTGTAAGAATACACGATGGGTTTACAGAAATCTATTAAGCAAGGCCTTTAAAATAACTCAATTTACCGTAAACAATCTATACCTCGTGCATTACAGTTGATAATAAATAAGTCACATTGTCAGCGGCCCACCTTGCATGCTACTATACTTTTCTGAGTATACTCCCAAAACTCTTAAAAATAAGTCTATAACAAATATGAATTTATGTTTAATGTTCTCTTGTTAATACAAATTTTTGAAGTTGAAGAACCAGATTTTTTCCATTTTCTACATAAAAAATTCAGGATGATTGCAATAATCATAAATCAAATACAAAATAATTTCGCAACTAAGTAAAATCATTCTCTCTTATTATTCCCCTATCTTAAATATTTAATTAAATGTTACCTTTTGGAACACTGCGCACCTAGCGGCAGAAACTTTCCCTATGCCATCATATCCCATAAGAAATCACGGTTTTTCCCTAAACTGACTAGAATATAACTTACTCTGGTTCACACTCCACAAGCTTGAAAACTGTCTTAGGTTGCACCAAATCACGCTACTATCCATCTTTCTATTTAGCGAATACACCACTACTGATGTATGTAACGAGAGTAATAAAATATTTTGGCGGTATTTCAACTCGCGTTTACCTTGGTCATCTCGATGCTGGCATCACCTAGGAAGTAGCCTACAACGTAGGGGGTGAAGTTGACGAGGTCAGCAAATGCCTCGTAGCTGTGAGTTCGCGTCTGCACCGCCAACCGCGACATGAGAGTGGCTGAGTAGATGCTGAACACCAAGAACCCCGCCAGCTCAGTCACCATCAACACAACACACCCGGAGGAACGGTGGAACCACTGAGTCCCTGCGACACCTGCAGGCATATATCGGAACTAACATTGCAGCATGCTTGCTTTAAAACACGAGTAAAAGAGATTGTAACAAAATAAATACTCATCCTTGTAGGGGTGTTAGAAGAGATCAAAAACGGATATTTCTGTACTAACTGTACCTGGCAATTCAAAAGTTAGGTTCATTTTTAACGTAAATGAGAATAAAAATTAAGCCATTACATTTATATTTAATTGTAATCATCTTTTACAAAACTTGTCTATAATTACGGCCTCCTGCTTCAATACAAATCTGCACCGAGGTACCACTGCTTGTCGTACATGTTCAAAAACCTCAGCTAGGTGCCTTAGAGATGACGTAGCTGCAAGAACCCGAGCAACGAGCCCTACCTCCGTCTCAGTTGGAGTATCGTGCACCAGGTTTTTTAAGTAGGGTGAGGTCGGGAGAACGAGCAGGCCATGAAATGCGTCAACTGCGGCCAATCCATTTCTCGCCGATTCTACGGTTAAAAAGTCGTCGGACGAATTGAGATAATTGAGAAGTTTCACTGTCATATTCTCATTACATATCTATATGACACAGTCAGTCATCAAAATTCGCTTCATGCTGAGAGATTAAAGTAATTGTTTATAAACAATGGTAAACATTCATTATATAAATAATTAAGAACATATTATTCGAGACATTGTGTTGGGTCTCAAACTGGCACATACTAAAAATAAATATAGGTGCTTTGAAAAACAGATTGCTTTATTTATGAATAAAACATAATTCTTTTAATTTCAAAAGTTTTTTTGTACCTTGTTGGCAAAAGGCGCAGGACACGTCGAACACAACTGATGATTTGGTCAACCCTCGTTCAGGCAGCAACCACAGAGTCGTAAACCGTGCTAAAGTGGCGCCTACAACCGTTGCCAACATCACGGCGGCGAAGCCCCTCGCATCAGATATGTATGATGTGGTCGGCCACCGGAAGAAAGCGTAGATGCTGCAAGCACAAGCAAGTCTGAGGAGAAACCATACATACATAAACGTAAATATAGAGTAGTTGATTTNCTGAACACTTCGGTCTGTTGAAATATTTTCTAGTTTACTTGTTTTAAAACTAGAATACTCATCACGTAAAATAGTAGGGGAATCGTGAGCATGTGAGAAAGACAGGCCGAGCAATAAACACGTTTCTGTCCAGATAAACTGTGATATCACAAAGAGACTATTAGTAGAACATGTTTTGGATTAGATTGTGCCAGGAAGAACATATTTTGAATATAAACTTTGAAAAATCGTATTTAATGAAACTTCTTACACACTTATTCGTTGGTGAAGCACATTTCGTACCTTTGAAAAAATCACCCCATGTAAAACGTATTTGGTTATTTCTTAATATGCCATGTACACACTATAAACGTTTTAAAATTGGGTTAACATTAAATATCTCATTTTTGGTAAAATAGCAATTTTATTTGTATTTTATTTATAAATTATTATATTTGATTTACCAAGAAAGCGAATAAAAGACAAAATAAATTAATGTGTGTTGGTAATGCGTAGTAAGAAATATTTCACCCGCAAAATATTACTAAACAGAGTGCGCATAAACGAAGTGCGTTGTCCCTTTGGTATAAATTTCTTGCTATGTCTGCATGAGATTAAGGAATATCCTGAAATCAGAAATAAGGTAGGGTTACAAAAAAGTTGGAAGTAACAATGAATAAACTAAAACATGATCTCACCTTGTTTTCCAGTAGACGAAAGTGAAGTCGGCCACCAGGGACCTTCCTCCTGTCATTGTGATGGCCTTTATCGCCACGTCAGTTTCGTTTCTCTGCAGCATCCCTATGATGCCGGTCCAGGAACCATTTTCTGTCATCATGCCAGTTTCTCGGTTTGGATATTCGCAGAACTGGGTACTGTAGCAAAATGTGATGGACAATGTGTGAAAAAATTTGGTGGATTGTAACACCATGTAACATAGAGAAATTAAAAATGTGAATAGACTATATGAGTTTTTATATATAATGGCAAACCGTTTGGTCTGAGCGGCCTCAATGAATCTAACGTATGATCATGTGCAGATCATGGAGGATTATAAACTACAACAGATTGTGTGGCGAATTTGTATTAGGAAGGAAAACAATTGTTATGGTTGTTACTTCAGTCACCAGTGACTCGATGCAAGCATCTGTGATAGAGGATCTTTCTTTAGGGACGATATTATCGTGGATTCCTCCTTCTCAGCTATGAAGGATCCTGGCCCCCACATAACAGGGACTTCTTGTGTGGAAAACCCATAAAAGCACTGCTAAAGACATGATAGACGAAACCATTGCGTTACTAAGCCTGGCAGGCAAGCATGAATTCCTCGCCAAAGATCTGGTTTAGAGGCATAACACAAGACTATGCTTTTCGTTAATTTAAACGTTGTAATGCCGCAGACATCTTAATTGGCGTTAGGAATCTCACCCCGATTTCCCTCTTTCGGTAGAGACATGAGACATAAATAAAGGCGGCATATTAATAATAAAATTTAAGAAATCAAATCTCTGATTATTTTATCGGTTATTTTATTTCAAGTTAAACCAAAAAGAGTTCATATTCTTCCATTGATGCAGGGTCACGTACATTCAGCTTCAAGAGTCAGTCGATACAGAACATCGCCGCAGTAGGACATTTATTATGCTTGTCACTCAAAAAAACTGTCATCGCGAGACAATTACGAAGGCAGGAGGGATGCCAGTTCCCTCCTTACACCCTAATGACCACTTAAACCAGTGGATATAATGCAGTAGAAAAATGTTCTTACCCCATAAATTTTAAAAACAATACAAAATAGTTCGCGAGCGTTTGCCAGTTTGGGCGAAATTTACCACGTTCGACGTGTCTTCTCCGAAAGCTGGTTGTCAACTGTTAGCTGGCGCAGGCATACCCGACGTTATGAAGCATCGTCGACTATGAGTCGCATCTATGTTTTCGACTTGTTGTGTCATAAGTAATATGTAGGCAGAGAGTGGCAGTTTTTTAATACTCATCCTGTTTATTGATGTCTTGAGGATCATACAGAACGAAACAGTATCAGCTGTAGGTAAATTGGAATGCGTACTTTTAAACGAGATTAATGCCAGGAGCGCGATACGATAGTTCGACAATATGTCAGAGTTTTACAATGTTACATAGAATATATTGTTCAGTGAAGAGATTAGGGCGGCTCTCAACAACGTGGTGTTGAAAGCCCATGAGGGTGACTGAGGTGAGTATGGAGCAGCGTCGGAATGAAAGGAGTAGCATCGTCTGGCTCGACTCCCACTTTCAAAAATCTGGGAGTGATCCAGCCGGGTATTAAACCCGGTTCGTCTTGGCTTGAGGCGAGCAGTATAACCGCTCAACCCCCGCGGCTCCCGCGGCTCCCAAAGCTAAGTGATTCCGACTTAACAATACCACGTGTTTCAGAAGGGGAAATAGTCATACGTTAAGGTTTGATAGTGTGGACCATTCTGAAGGGAAAAAAATCAATAATTATACGCTCTATTCGCAATAGAATCCGTGATACAGCTATGCGACATACACGGCGTTTGCCATGCTGGCCACTTGAATGCGCACACCTCTTGCGCAAAGAGATGCCTTGCTGGATCTTATAAGCTGTTCACGATAAAGTGAGCACTTATGAGACCCTATTTACGTTTTCCTTTAAGCCGTTTTTTATCCTTAACCCGCTTTTTTTAAATAAATAATGCCATGTAAGAGATAAACACAGTGTGCATATTCCACCGTACCCCTAAGTTAACGTCTATGGCTAAGATAAAATATATGTATCGACTCTTATTCCAAATGAGAGGGAATTCATAAGTGCTCAGTTTACCTTGAATAGCCTATACCCTTCTGGATTGCAGTAGTTAGGCTGGAGAACTGGATAGTGTAGTTCGTATTCTGTGCTGTGATGCCACGAGTATTCACGCATGCAGAGTATGCCGACATGATGCTATGGCCATTGCAATGTTCGTGCGAGGGCTACTGTACTCAAACATATTTTAAAGGTTTTTTTGGAAACTTACTAAATTTTAGAGGACGTTTTAACCTATTCATTAGAAAGAAATAATACCACATGTCAGACTGCAAATATAGGAATTGTGAACGTCCTTACTATACAAGGTTGTGGACTAACTAACTTATTTGACTGTTTCGTGAGCGAATGTAGGAACGCTGGCATCTATTTTTGGAAAAATTGTTTACCATTAGCACTTTCTCACTATTCGAATACAGTTAATTGGTAATTTTATAAATAATATATTATAACATGAATTTAATTGGTGTCAGCATATGTCGGTGTTGGAATATTATGTTATAATTTCTCTTTTGTATAGATTTGGTATGCAGGGTCTGACTAGTAATCCTGGTAGCGGACTATTAGGAATGTGTTTTTTTCGTCGCTCTCATAATAGTCCAGCACCGACATGTGCTTATGTTAATCAGATTGATGTTCGTGATGTTGTATGTTGGATGACTTTTGAGTCTATGTGAGTGTTATAAATCAGACTGATGTTATTTCTATTTCCAGCTGTATCTCGGTGACATTTGTGAATAGAACATATGTTTAATGCTTTTTTACATTCAGAATGATCCATTCTACCACCTCTTAACGTATGCCCTTCTTTCCCTGAAACACCTGGTAGAATCATCTTCTCCTGTGCCTTCGGGGCTGCGTTTTTGTCTGGCTGACGTCACAGTGACCTTGCATTTCATTGTCTGTCACTCTGATTTCGTCGTGTCTAGTTAGTCGAGGCATTGCGACTCCTACTTTATATCGTTAAACAGCTCTGAATTATTTTCAATAGCTAAGCTTGTTTAGGTTTTCAATACCTGAATTGGGTTATATTAATTTTAACGTGTTTAAATACTTAAAAACTATTTAATAAGTATTAAATAGAAAAGAAAATTTCAATCAACTTTGGGAATAGGATATTTTCTCTCCTAGAAGCGCAATGTCAATCTTATAGTTTAAGGTCAGCTTCGTTTACTTTCACTTATTTTTTCTTTAAATTATTGTTAATTTTGCCCAGCTCTTCCAAAATAGTTCCTGTATTGCCTGAAACATGCTTATACGAGCAAACTACTTCAAGTCTAATGTATTGAATCAAAACACGATAAAACTGTGTGGGTTACTTATTCATCTTTCGGACATAAAATCAATCTAACACAGATTTAAAAAAAATTAAAATACTTACGAAATATTAAGATTTGTTTCAATAGTATTCCATATGTCGTTGATTAGGCCCATTAACGCATGTGGATAAGATGATTCAGAAATAGCGTAAACTGATTTATGAAACAATATACAAGCAAAAACATATCACTAACAGGTTGCCAGGTGGAAAAAAAAAAAAAGAATGTTTTGGAATTTACAAGAGATTTATATTGCAAGGCGTTTTTAAAAAAATATAAGAAAAGGTTTAGTTCTCAGCTGGCACCAAATTACAAAAAAATTAACAAAAATTCTGTAGGGTAGCGAATGATATGCTCACAATATGTACTACCGAAATGCCTTGTTCCTATAATCTAGGTCTTATCCCTAGGTAGGTAATGCCATTTTAAATTAGAATATTAAAAATGCTATAATTTCGAAAATAAAGGTAATCCCACAAGGCCAAATATTTAATTGAATTCAAAGGAGTAATTACAAGTTATTTAATGCAGAAATCAGTTCACATTTACGTTTATAATTATATTTCGACAAAAATTTAATTGGAAAATAGAAAGCATTGAAAGAAATTACACACAAGGAAATAAGACCTGGACTATTTTTATTACAAACGGACATTAAAGAACGTCTCACCTCAACAAATAACTGCATGTAAGATGCTTTAACTGCTTTGTAAGGAGATGTTTGATAGTAAAGGAAATATGAACAGGAAACGAAGAAAAATACTTAATTCAGGCTGTTGTTGTTTGACCTGAAAAAATGTACCTCACATAAAGAAATGCTAATTTATTGTAAAGTTTTGTTCTTTTCTTTTTTTTTTGTAAATATATCCATGGATCAGGAAACTGCATATAAAATAGCTCCTTGACTTGTATGAATCACTCTGATTGTGGATGAAAAATTAAATTCTAGAAAATTTATAACACGTCCGAAACGAAAATCGTTCAATGAGTTCAATTATGTAATTAATATAATGGTAAAATGGACTTGGTTGTGACGTTGATTTGATGTCATATGTTGTTGAAGTAATTAAATTAAATAAAAATTGATTACGATATGAAAGAAAATTTGACGGCTGAATGGCCATAAGTGAATCATGTAAAAAAGGACACAAATGTATACATTCTATCATAACGTTACTGTTGTAGACCTGCTAAATATTACAAGTTGTTAACTCGTAACGTGGTAAATTGGGAAATTTTTGAATAAATTTCCTACGTTTGGGCAGAGCATGATCTTCAGATTTAGTCCGCAAAATCTGGAGCCTAAAACATTCCTCTGAAATCAGTCGTGCCCAACTAGCATCGACACTTTCACACTAACTTTTAAACTAAGCTCTCAAAATTCACACCTGTTAGCCGACAATAAACAATGATAGAATCCTGTGTAATATTGGCAAATGGAATAATGTTCAGTAAAATTGAAGTCCCTAATACAAAAACCATAGCTCAAGCGAATAACAAGCGCATAACTTACATTAGAGATGCCAGCCTTGAGTGTGAGACCATGCATGTCTGAGCGACTAGCCCAGAACCCAACTAAGTAGCTCATCTGTGACAGCCTAAGCTGATGGACGAGCAATGGCCCAAACTTATGCACGTGGTACGCCTCCTTTACCACCAATGTCTCTGCGTGGGGATTCAGGAACAACACTCGGCTGTCCATTGGCAGGTACATCCCCTGCAAGAATTCCTCTGGGTTGGGCGATGCTATTAGCAGCTGGATCCAGTTTCTAAAGCCGGTCTCCAGCACCTATGGAACGAGCATTCAAAGCAAATCTGGAACAACCAGTTAAGTAAAGCAAGACTACCTGAAATTCTTTGATAGACATGAATTGCAGCATGTTTGTTCACCGCAGATAGTTATAAACCTATTGAGAAATATAACATTTATAAGACGGTCTGTAGCACTTTCCTGTTATGACGAGATTCTTAACGGGTGAATAACCTTAATTAGGGAGAGGTTGGAGTCATTACGTCTGGTTGCAACCAATACAGGAAAATATTAAATTTGTGTGAGTGTTTAGATTCTTTTTCACATTCCACGCTATCAGGCATATCCCACCTAGCCTATTAAGACACGTATCAGTCTCTAACATTGCCAAGCTTGGCCACACGCAAGAGTTTTAAGATAATTTAATTACATGCTTAGTGAAGTATTACTTATAAGAGGATAATTTTTATTACATTCCTTACAGTCTAGATAACCTTTCGTTGGAGGTTATTCAATCATGTTTAATGTGCTATTAATAATTACAATATTTACATGAATTACTGCATTGTACATGTATCATCATTACTTATAAAGAAATCCCTGAAAACTTTACGTACATTATGAAGAACTTTGTGGATGCCAAGAGGTGAGAAATATAATTGATACAAGGGAACACTTACTCATAATTTGGTACAGCACGAGTATTAACATTTGTCATTGTGACTTCCACAGCTGATATTACTAAGGCATTTCTTTGGTGCAATAAGATTTAACGTCTGAATTATATTTGTTAATGGTTTAAGATTTAAGTTATTTTATGATATAGGCTGATGCCTGGTTAGCCTAATGACATTAAAAAAGGTTAGAATTAAAAACCAGAAAAATTAAAAATATTATTTAATTCATATTATTCAGTACATTAAAGTCATGGTATTTTCACCATAAAAATTGCAGATATCATGCCGTACAATTTTTTTAAATTTATAGCTCTGCTTGTATCTAAAAACAAAAACATCATTGCATACCAGCAGGTAAGAAATTTTCAAATAATTATTCGGCTATAGATAATATACAAATTCTTTCCAGAGTGGCAATGCCATATAGGAACTTCATTTTTATTAGACTGTATCTCTTTCAAATACGTCCGCAGTTGCCAAGTGGCATAATTAATTCTCAAAATTTTATTCACCAAGTGTTTCCTTGCAGCTTTCTCTTAAGACGTTTTTATTCAAATGATTACAGAATGATTTTACGTAAGACCCTGTGATAGATGGAACCACATAAATCTTGTCGCTTTGAAATTTAAAGATGGTTTGCTTGTTAATTTATGATAGTTTACATTTATGAAATATGGATATGTTATTGTTCGATTTTGGTTTTCTTCCTCCAGCCTCTTCTGTCAGGGTGTGCACAATCTTATTCATGTTGCAAATTAACGCTACTTATGACCGGTACTGTACACTGCCAGGCATTAGTGAGCAGTCATTTCAGAGTCCTCTTTGTGGTTTAACTGATGTGTGGAATTTTATACTCCTTTTTACAATAATGGATGGTTAATGTATATATCATTGAGCACGAAGCACGTTTATCAATAGTCGTAATAAAAATGCCGAACACAAGTATGCACAACGCATAGCAAAATATTACGTCATTGCAACAAGTGTACTTATGAGGCCAAACATGTTAAATGTGTTGTCTTTATATGGCTAGGTTACTTCAATATATATACCTATATATATTTACAAAACTGAGTGTATCATATGGTTAGTTATCATCATCCCTTGCCAATGATGCAATGCTTACCTGTCCCATCACAGACCTTGCTTGATCGTCTGGTAAAGCCAGCAAGGCAGTTTTCATGGACGTACTCCTGAGAAAGAAGTCGACAAGGTCAGCTCCTCTGTCCAGGTTCAGGAAGCTCATCCTTACTCCAGCAGCGCTGGCCAACCGGTGTACCGCCACAGCCTGGCAGGACTCGCCCTCCACTGCGACATGGACAGTTTCAGGATCATCAGTGCTTAATTTTGGGGGGGGGGAGAGTGACTGGCATTCCACATAAAGAATGTATTTTGGGGATAAATTAAGACTTATTTACACCGAATCAGTAAAAATAGTCGCCCATATGTAGTGGTGACAACTGCTGAATTATTCCCTTTCGTTCCATTCAGGAGGAAAAAATAACAGTTAAAACATTCTTGCAGTAATTTCTTTCTAAAATTTTCCCGAAAAACCGTACTTTTCCATCGCCGAATACACACATTTATATTTTACAAAAATGCAAATAACTGTTTGCTTGTGGGGGGAGGGTGTATATATAACCTCATTAATTTCGATCAAATAGGACCGGAGCCCATCCAGGATAACGAAAATCTGTGTTTACTGGAGAATGAGAGCTTGAGAAAAATAAATAAAAAATTACGTTCTTACAGAAATTTATTTTATATTAAACAAAACTCTTTTGAAATATATTTAAAGATTACAAACACGTTATCACACGTAATAGATGCAAGTACAGCAAAGATTACTTAGTGTAAAAGTAACTCCTTAGTCATCTTTAACTTAAAATTTTAATTTTTTTCTTTTCTCTAAATCGGTACAGCCTCTCCGGAGATCCGAGTTGTAGGGGCCTCACATAACGAGGTTCTACTATATGTATATCTTGTGATTAACGTTCTACTCACGACTTACCTAACATATCGCAAGACGTAACTCGCCAATATGTTTGTAATGCATGGCTCATGCGTGGACACCTCCAACATGTATGCTCCATGCTAGTACACAGACACGTTATTATCAGATATCACGTNAATCACGATGTGTCGTACTACAGATACACGGATGCCCAGTTGTTTGCCAGGAAGAGATGTTAATTACTGATAATAGGGCCAAAGCAAACCATGACTTAGCTTTCACCGAGACATAATATTCGGAAAAAAGTTCTTGTCCTCTGCTAAATTTATATTTTGAAAGTATATTTGATCTACGAATTGGTCTCTTGGTATACAGAGTAGAGTGCTATGGTCTGTTATAATAGGAGAAGATATTGCCGTTAGAGTGGAGTGGAGAGAATTGGGCTTTTGTTAGTAGTGAGGTCTTGTGAGCCAATGAGGGTGACGTGATGTGGGTAGGGAGTAGCGCCGGAATGAGAGGGCGGGGAGAAACGGGAGATCTTCGAGAAAACCAGTCGACCAGCTCCATCGTCCGACAACGATTTACACATGTAAAATCCGGGTGCAAACCCAACGGGAATCGAACACGGTTCTCCTATGTGGGAGGCAACTCGTCTGACCTCTACACAACTGCAACCCCATTACCATTAGGGGTAATCACTAGCGACAATGAAATTCCACGGATTAATTTGACAAGAAGCTAGACTCCACAGTTCTATGTGCAGTCAAGCCGCAGTTAGTTGTTCATTGGTTTATGCTCCAGTTTTACCGAATACCTGGTCGCACAGAAAACTGTCCTCCTTTTCTTGATAGGTACTTATTGACTCAAATTAGTCTAGGGCGTGACTTAAGAACAGCAAGCCAATTTAAAACCGCCAAACAAACTCGGTTTTAAGGCATAGATTGTCCTCAAATGAGTTCGTAAAACTACATGGTCTCTTATAACCACGCAAATAAACGATGGATGCTGGACATATTCTGACTCACTATATATATGCTATATGCTTGTTCTGCTGCAACAACTCTCAGACATCCCGAACAGATCAAACGAACACAAAATATATCAGATGTCACGTATTCCACATACCACATATCACTCGTACTCTACTGGTTGGCATGCCAAATATTTGCACAAGTCTAAGAACATTAAGGGTGTATTTCCGTCCGATTTTTCATTAGTTCTATACAGCACAAGAGCTATTCCTTTCCCACAGTACATCGCACCAGAGCGCACACATACCTCATAGCACTGCAAGCAATTTGGTGCATTAGCCCACTATGTAGGGAAATGGATTTCTTTAAGAGATGCAATCTTACTGTCGAGAAAGAGGTGTGGTATCATATTTTTGTCATGATAAAGGAGGATAACTTTTGTAAACTGGGCTTAAATTTGCATATGCTGACTAGTCAGGTAAGAATTTCTATATATAAACTGGCTAAAATAAATAACATGTACCATTTGACAATTGCACATAATTTTTAAAAACTTCCGTCACTTTTAAAATAAATAATTCCTGCCAAATTAACTGATATTTCACTTAAGCAAATACACACATTACTTTAAAAAAAGTACTTACAGAATGGGTTCTCGCTGTAGATCATAGCTATTTCTCGAATATGTAATAAATCCCTGAGACAGTTTATTACATATTTAAATACACCACAGTCACAGGACACGACTGCAGTTATTGCCAGCAATACTAAGACAAGCGACGTAACCATTACAATTTCTGTGGTAAAAAGAGTTGCCTGGTTGCTTGTTACAAGTCTTGGATATGTGCCCGAGCTAGCGAAGGCACATCGGGACTCCACTGCTGTCTTCTAGGGAATCGATAAATTCAAGAGCGCGACCTCTAGGAAAATATTGAAAATTGCCAATGCGTACTCGCCGAAGTGAAAATGTATTCCCTGATGTCTGGCACATCGTAAATTTCTGCCTTGTGAAGTTTCACAACAAAGGTATTTTTATATAACGGTTACATTGGTTCTCAACTCAAGCTACAAGGTACATCGATAACTGATCAATGGTGCTACAGAAATATTTTGAATTCTGCTATGAAACTAAGGGCAACACAGTTACTTTCTGTGGAATATATTGTTGCACAAGGATAAAATAATACTTAATTTTGCTCTGACTACTGGATGATCGTAAGATTCTTACAATCGACGACATAAACATAAAATATATTTCGACAGTGTTATCCTCCTGCATAAATGTTATTCCACTGGCCCTCGACAAGGTGCTTAGTTCTCGCTAGCTCTACCAGAGGCTAGTAGTTATCTATATAAGAGTTTTGAAGTATCACAATTCTTACGGCAGCAGTCGAGCTTATATCTGCCCAAAGAAGTGGTCTAAATAATTTGTCCAAGCACGACACACATGTACATACACCATTCCCGGGGATATAAACTGCCATCACATAGCTGCTCTAGCTTCATGAGCGACACATATTGGTTAACATCATAAGGCGAATTATTTGTTGGTAATGTATCCTGAACATTGTAACAGCTAACGTTGTAGGTAGGCCCATATATGGACTGATGCGTNTCACTGATGCGTAGATATCATAATGACACAATTTAATATGATTTCTAAGGTACCAAATAATTTGCGGCAATTATTACGATTCATTTTAGTTAGTGCTTGCAGTCTAGTGCTAGCCTCCTGCATAAGGCTACTACTGTATACTATATTCGCGGTTAATTCGAAATCAAGCTTTTAAAGATGTCACTGCCAAAACATGCATGTATATTAATGAGCACTCGCACTCTGGCATGCACCTAGTAATGTTTGTGAATATGGTTCCATGTCTCAACGTTGCATTAAAAGTGCCAGGTAATGATTTATGAATACATAAATTTTTAACTCTTTAATCTGTTTTTAACGCATAACAGTGCAAAAATTAAAAACATTCGTAGAACATTTTTTTCCATACAATTTCACAGTGATACTTGACCGACACATGAATTTAGTGAACAGGCTGTTGGCAACGTTAGTGAAAGACTACGCAATGTGCATACAAGTAGATCTTAAAGGGGCTTCAAAAGTGCTCAGTTTACCGTAAACAACTGCTTGGATCCCCGACAGAGAATGTCACTGGGAAATGAAATAAGTTACGAGGGAATGGGAATATACTCTTTCCTTAATAAACAGGATGACTATTCCTTAAATTACTGTAAAGATGACGGATGGTATGGGGTACTGGGTGGAGATGCTACCCGCTCCCAAAGTTGTCATCTTCGAGATCCAAACTCCGTTCTTGATAATAGGAAGACATTTATGCATAAATACCTTAAATTTTGCTATTTTATTTAGGGTAAATTAGTCCTCTAAACCTTATACGTTTTTAAATACATATGCAATCGGCCTACCAACAATTTCACATCTCCTCAATCACACTGAGCCAATAATAAACAGGCGTCGAAGTGCAGCTCAAATCACGGCCTTTAACTTCGGTAGGCAGCAGAATTCGTAACAAGCTATACTTTGATAGCTAGTTGTCAAATATTTTCTTGTAAATCTACAGCTTAAATATTGTACAAGGCGTCCAAAAAGTACTTCCTTGATTACAAACTTTAATTATATCCGCTATATGTAAGATAGCGACGTGAAACTGGTGCCGAAATGTTGGAAAACTAAACAAGTTTTTTGTTGTAGGTTTCACTAATGTGTATCTAGTGTAGCAGTTGCAGTGTCCAGGAAACCGGACACGTTCACAAATCAGGACAAAGCTCAGTCTGTCCTCTGGTACCAAGAGACCCGGTCACCAATTACAGTGCAGAGGAATATTCAGACAACGCATGGAAAGATGCTGCCCGAAGTCAAGGGCATAAAGTCGTGGTATGACAAGTCCAAGAACACAGGATCTCTCGCTGATTTACCAAGAACCGGCCGACCATCCACATCAGCTGAAAGGGTGGAAGCAGTTACTGATTCACAGTGAAATTAAACTACTCGAATTAGTGAAAATGGTTTCACTTAGAATCAGTGGAAAACCACTGGTGGTTTCAGTGAAACAATTTCACTGATTGAATAAGTGACGGTCAACTGCACGCGGCGAATCAAATAGTGCTTTTATTGAATTTTCCCAGATAATTACAATAAATAAAAAAAATATTCCAGGTAGTTACAGTTTGTATTTAAAGATTTGCCGTAATTTTAAAAAGAAAAAAAAATTGTGGGTTGTGATTTAAAAAAAGATCATTCAATAATGATTGAACCCACTCTCTTCTCTCTCCGCTTTAAGACCATTTATCTAACCAACTGAGCTA
This sequence comes from Clitarchus hookeri, assembly GCA_002778355.1. NCBI lineage: Eukaryota > Metazoa > Arthropoda > Insecta > Phasmatodea > Phasmatidae > Clitarchus > Clitarchus hookeri. The sequence goes on from NQII01004853.1 coordinate 31,635, forward strand.
CCACGGCAACGTAGAAAACTTCATAGAAAGGATGCAGTTTTAAAATTTATGCTCTTTCTTTTCGGTTTTAGTTTAATTGGTAACGTTACGATTGTTAAAACTAATATAACGGATGTGCGAACTCACGCCACCATATTTAATGCAGTTTAAACCTTCGAACAGAGCGGTATGCTGATTACGTGGAATGAAATGAAAAACGTTGAAAACGGAATGAACGACGATAGTTTTAAACTTAAAACCGTAATTCGTACAAATTTCTAAAAGTTATAAAACACAAGTGCATGTGGCCTTTAGGTGGCGTGTTAAACACGCCCGATGTTGATCATCAACTCATCCCTTTCACGCCCATATCAGGCACTCGTTAACCTGTTGCACGTGAAAGTTATATATTTGACCGGTATTTTACTCGCAAAGCTCAGTGGCCAATGAGTTTCCTTGTGGGTAACTGAATCCTAAACCAGGCTAACCCTCTACGTTGTAACTGGTTCGTGTCACTGATCGCCAAGCACCACGACTACAGCTTATTGGTTGTTATTACGAAGCAAGTTCTTTGCCATCTCAAGTACAGCACGCATCAATACAATTTGCAACACTATAATTTATAAATTAATGTGGGAATGAAAGTGTCAAAGAAATGGCCAACGTGATCGTCTGAAAGAGCAAGGTGTTTTATAGAAAGCTGATTTTCCTTCGTCTTATTACAGTTTTCTTGGCTCTAAATTTAAATATTACATTAAATCAAAATATGTTACTAATTTTATTTAAAACAGCATGCTAATTAAAGTGAAATATCTCGATGGGCTAGTGTGATTCCCGCATGGCATGACTTCTCAATGGGTCGATTGTCCTCACCTCTGAAATCGACCAATAACGACAAATTATGTTATAACGGGGGCAGCGATGGCGCAGTGTCCAGGGCGCTCGCCTCCCACCACGGCGATCTAGGCTCGATCCCTGGCGTGTGTGTGTGCACGTGTGTGTATTCTCGGTGGTAACGGTTGAACCTGCAAAACACTTGTTCATATATGGTCTATTCCCTGTTACTTCCAACTTTTATGAAGCCCTGCAAAGTTCTAGTTCCAGAATATCCCTCCGCCTCATGCAAACAAAATTTTACTGAGCGCTGAGTGTAATAATCTTTGCATAAGAACTGTTTATTACTAGGCATTACCAACACACCTATTTTCTCTCCGGTTTTATACATATTAATTGTTAATTAAAAATTAAATTTTTTAAATAAAATATAAGTAAGGTTTTATTTTAACCAAAAATAAGATACTTTTAGGTTAACAGCTGTATGACACTCTTCGATAAAACGCTTTTTTTTAGGAAACAACAAAATATGTTATACACGGTGTGATTTTTCAAAGTTTGATTGAAAAAGTGCGAAGAAACAGATAATTGACTATACGACCGAACCGATACGCTGATTCGGTTCAGACAAATATTCTGTTTTCTGGCAAAGTTTTTTGGCCTAAAAAGTGTTACGTCGACTCGAATTTATATTTTCTTAAATGAACAAAATCAGTGTTGTTGCTTTTTCGCATTTCGTTTGACCAACAAGATATACGAGTTTGTGTCCATCGACGATGCAGTGGTAACTGTGCATGCGTCTCTTCGAGGCCATCTTGAATACACATTCCCGCTGTCATCCATCTCTAGTCTCTAAACAGTATAAAACAAAGTCGCTTATACGTCTGTCTGTTATTCTCTTAGTACTTCTAAACTACCAAATGGATTTTGATGCGGTTTTCAACATAATCTAGAAGGTTTCTTGGAAAAGGTTTTGGTGTATAAAAATTTATATTTAATTTAAGGATAGTAGAGAAATGTCGAACCGTTTGTAATCAAGTCGTAAAAAACCGCTTTTAGGGCGCTTACATAGTTTGCGCTGACTAAACCATAAGAGATACATCTAATTGATGAACTATAAATTGTAGCTCTCAAGAAGGTCTACAGAAAAGTCAGCAATAGCATATGTTTATATTTTAAGGGTAAGCCACAGTAACCATTTATGTCTTTCAAAGTATCGCTGTACAAACTAAATTATTACCGGGCGAAGCCGGGACGGTTCGCTAGTCGTTTATAGACACTGCATTCCTATCTAACGGGAACCTCCTAACCAACGTATAAAATAGTGAATTATTAGGTGACCAGCTCTCTTAATATCCACACGATATATTCACATGTGTGTGTATTTGTAACACTGAAGTGTACGTATTTTTCAGTAGATGTATATATATAAGATACTGTTTACTTTTACATTCACAAAGCACGTACAGTAAGGTTGATTCCATTATAAGACGCGTTGATTAAATAAAATTGCATATACAGTAATTACGAATTGTAAGATTAAAGTGTGTGATGGATGTCGCAGAAAATTCTGACGTGCGAAAGTGCCAGAAAAAACGAGAAAAACGTTTTGAGGCACATTTCAAATGCAGGGTTCTGCAAAACAAAACAGTTCACTAGCAGCACAACATATGTGTGTGTGGCAGGGCTGCAACTCTATTAGTCCCATCACTGTATACCCGCCTGCACTTGCTGCCCGATATGCTGTCTGTGTGTTACAGTCCGCTTGGAGAGAGGCCATACAGAAGACGAAGGCCGCCAACCAGACGAAGCACACCGTCGAGGAACACGTGGAAGCTTGCAAGCTCTGGATGCAGAAGTGAACGCCTGTCGACGCTGATTGGCTACCGCGATGATGTGCGATAAATGTGGTTGCATCAATAAAATATTTGCATTTTCCCTTTGAAGAGTGTGTGTACGTCTCGCTTCCCACTGTTCGTTCGTGATTCTGACTTGAGGGAAGCTACTAAAGTGACACGTCCAGAAAAAAAGTTTTAATTTGTAAGTCGTAAAACCTGATTACATAAATCAATATATAAAAAATTATAAAAATGAATATTTAAACACATGTCGTTGGAAAAAAGAAAAACATGGGGGCCACAACCTTCTGGATAAACCACTGCTCAATATTACAGGAAACACACACAAACACCGTACATAGACGTGTGCGTGGGGTGTGCCTGGACATAACATGCCAGGCACATCCTAACAACAGGCAAATGTAATAGTTTAGAATTGTGTTCCTTGAGATTTATTTATCATTGCCGAATTAAAGCACGCCGAAGTGCATGCTAGTCTGTTTGGAATACTAAGGGGTTTCGGAGCTGATTTGTCCATGGCGTCAGGACTTTCGAGGGCTGTCACGTGAGTTGGCATTGTTACTAAATCCCCTCAACTCGTCCCTTTAAAGTCTCAGCAGGCTGGCAGCGGCCACAGAGCAGGTAACGTACAGAAGCGAAATGGCGTGGTGGTTACTTTCGCGTGGGCGAACCCGTTCTCTGATTGGCTGTGCGAGATTCTGTGAACGGACCTCGCTAAGAGAAAGGCTTGCACCGGCCAACCAAATACTTGTATTAACAGGGACAAAAATGTATTTAGTTGCCCCAACAGAAGATTTTGTTGATAAAACAAAACTTGAAAAGCACAAAAATTTATTATTTTTTTCCCTCGCCTAGTAAAACACACGCTCGAATAAACAAAACCTTTGCGTTGGGCCAAGATTTACACACACAACTAAAAATTTAGTTAAATCAACTGTATACATTTGTTTGGTCACTCATTTGATTGACTTCGTTCGAGAATACAGATACAGGGCTTGTTTGTAATTTTTCTGATAGTTAGGATAGTAAGAGTGTTTGTTGGTGCATTTATTGACGCTAATTACGGCATAAAAATAACAATAGAACAAGTTAAACTGGTAACATATAAGTAAAATTGTAAAACTTTAAATATATATTTACGCACATTGACCATTATTTGCAACGTATATACATGAAAACGTTTCAATTTTTTCAGTAGTCACTTAGCTTATGTTACTAAGGCCTACCGCTTGAGCGTAAGTGATTAAGATTCGAATCTAGTCTGTGATTTAATTTTTTTTATATATTAAACGAAACGTTTTAATGTTCATAGATGGACCAACCAAATCTTACAGTTTCGGGCAACCAATTAAGAACAAAATAACAATTTAATTTCAACAACAAAATATTTAATTGCCCTTATACAAACAATTAATTTGTATGCGCCAAACCAACTTAGTTTGATTTAACAAAACATTTGTCTCAGTGCTTGTAGAGGCCGCGCTAGTGTAGTGGTTCGATTACTCGCCTTACCACGTAGGTGAACTGGGTTGGATTCCCGTCGGGGGCCTCGTTCCCGGATTATCGCACTTGGGAATCGTGCCGGACGATGCCGCTGGTCGGCAGGTTTCCTCGGGGATCTCCTGAACCGCTCCATGCACTCACCTCGCTTCACCTTCATCGGATTTCAAGACCTAGATGTTAAGAGCCGCACATGTCGCTCCACTTCTCCACATATCAGTTCTTGTGCATGATAGGCCACTGCGTGCTGCGAAGTGTATACTGGGCTGCCGGCTGGCAAGTAGATTATCAGGCGCTGTTAGGCAGACGGCGTTCTGACATTTTTGCTGGCGAGGGAAGCCATTTTGCTGGCGTGTGCAGCTGGAGTTCGCGCAATAAGCGGTTGTTTCACCTCTGTACTCTTAAATACTCTGCAAAACAGGCAAGAGCTCCCCACGAGGCAGTCAAACAGAGTAACCCAGTCGTGTGCCAGGTTGCAGCCAATAAGGGGCAATGTTAAATCTACTGGGTTTAGGAACAAAGCGAAATTTCTTGTGTGAAAGTTTTGCATAGGGAAAATATCCACCGCCAAGTACGCAGTGTTCCAAAGAGGTGACTTTTAGTTAAAATTTTATGCTGTATGAATAATAAAAAAGAAAGATACTACTTAGTTACGAATTTATTTTATATTTGATTGATGATTATTGCATTTATCCTGCGTTTTTTTTTAAACGTAGAAAATAGAGACAATCTGGTATCTTGCAGACATACGTACTTACCTAGTGACGAAAATTCTCGCTTTGCCAAACTTTGATATTCCCGACCAATAGCAAAAGTAACATTACAAGGAGCTTCGTTTAAAATTGTTACTGGTTAAAGCTCCTGTTCGGTGCTCGTGCTGACGTTTCACTAAAAGTGATAATCTTGTGTGTTTTTGTAATCACGAGATATGGGTAAAACCATAGGATAATGGTGAGGAATACCAACTGTACGTCTTCTGCGAATGTGCCCAACATTGATCTGCCCCAAACTAACACAACTGTCAAAGTCACATGGTCAACAGCTGTAAGCGTATTTATTTATATCTTAATTTTCACAAGACGAGCTCTTTTATATTATTTAAACCCTTTTATCAATTTTACTCCTCAAATCTTATCAGCGTCATTTACGATAGTCGTATTGGCAGGAGAGCAGTTAAATGTCGGGAGACCAAGACTGGTCTTGCGCTGGTAGCATGATCACTCTACCACACATTCTAGCTACGGGAGAAAAGTGTTACTGTGTTTTACCCACACTTGTTAGCAATACCTTCTATATCGTAGTATACGCTCTTCTGTTCGTGGCAAAGTGGGCACTTTTGAGGCCCTAGTTACCTTTTCCTTTCAGCCATTTTTTATCCTTCTATCGCCTTTTCAAATAAATATTGCCATGCAAGTAATAAACACGGTATGCACATTCCACCTCACAAGGAAGTTAACGTCCAAGGCTAAAATAAAATATATTAAATGGCTACTTTTCCTAAAGAGAGGGTTTTCGAAAGTGCTCACTTTACCGTGAATAGACTTTGACTGTTGTTACAGATACGCCGTAGGTCGCTACCACTGTATATTTCATGCGCGCCTGGTAGTTAGAGTATCTCATCTTCTCAGCAAGGATTTGCGCTTTCTGTGTCGTTTACCACCACTGCGTAATTCATGAACGCCTGGTAGGGGAATTAATAGCTAGCTGTCAACAGTTTTTTAAACGACGGCCGGTTTCCTAGCCTGCAATGTCGACATCCCATGGCCAAAAGTGATGAATTTTCATCAGACGCACCTTTATATATGTATTTTAACTGGCTTAAGTGTTGTTAACATTAGTTGCTTTAAAACCAGGTATGAGGAAATGTAAAAATATTTCAAAACACTTACCTGATTACTAACGTTAACTGTTTTTCAACCTCAAATGTTATTCACTTTGAGTTTGAATGTTATTTTTTATTATTGGCTAAGGGCGTACAAGCAGAATTATTTACGTTCACACTGGTTGTAATATTTACATTTGTTGAATATGAGAGTTATGGCACAGATCATATGATAGTACAGAGGTGACACAGACGCTTATTATGTGACCTCCAGCCGCACACGCCAGCAAAATGGCGTCCCTAGATGGCAACATGGCGGAACGCCGCCAGCCATTCAGTGTGTGGTAACCTACTCACCAGCTGGCAAACCAGCAACTCACGAAACCATTTCCCTCACTACAACTTAAAACCAATAAAAAAATTAAGTAATTGAAAGACAAACGTAAATAACATTTCCAAGCAAGATATATCTACTTATCACAACGAAACCGAGGTAAAGTACCTCGAATCCAAACAAACAAAAAGGAAATAAGTTGTTAGATATAGTATGTTCAGTGCCAGCGTCATGGCATGGAGCCGGGAGCCAGAAGCTTGGTAAGGAAATGACAAACCTCATGCGTTTGCATTCCACTTTGGGGGCGGCCATCTTGGCAGCCAGTGCCAAAATGTGCAAAAGTTTGCAAAATTTATTTTCAAAAATTAATTTTCAAAAAATATTTTTTTTACAGAATTACAATTTTTAAAAGTTTCATGTAATATTTCAAACTATTGATTTAATAATTCGAAAGAGTGATTTGACTTTTGAAAAGTTCCAACTTTTCAAAAGTTCAAAAAAATTATTTTTTCTTGTGCATTCCCTGGTGGCCATGTTGGTTCATGGAGGCTCCCTAAGCTGACGCCAAGGGGTCATCCATGTTGGTTGTGACTCCCGAAGACGACGAACCCAATGGTTCTGCTCTGGCATTCAAGGGGGGTGTCGCAGTGAAGCAATGGGTAGAGCGCAACTCCACGCTCTTGCATTCACGCACCGACGACAACGAATTCCAACAGAGACGCAGCCAGGACAAAGCTTCGGGACGTCATGCATTCAAGGGGGGTGTCGCAGTGAAGCAATGGGTAGAGCACAACTTCACGCATAATGCTCCTGCATTCCCAGGGAGTGCAGCAGCAGAGACTCCCAAGAGACACACCAGCTATGCGCTAGAGCCTTGCACAAGTGTTAACAAAAATATTATACATATATATATATATATATACATATATATAAGTTAATCCATCATGTGTGTTAAACCCCTCCCATCCCGACCCTGGCCCCCGCCCCATGAGAGAGAGACCTGCAGTGCTTTAAATGGGCGATACTGGCACGTTNACACACACCCTACCCCCTTGCAGCACCAGCAGCAGCATACTTACATACATGTGCGGTAGCGCCCGCATCCAAGAGCGAAGTGGCAGGACGCGTCACACAACCTGTACATAACAGAGATCACCCAGGGACAAAAAAAACTCACATAAATATTATAATTATTAGCGACTAACCGGTTTGCATATCAGTTCGATGGATATTGTGCCGCAGAGAACCACGATTCCTGTCCGCATCAGTGATGTCGACGGCGATGAAACTAATGTTTTTAAATTACGACATGGAAAGTTATTACAGGACCCCGTATGAGGAATCATAGCAGGACCGAGCAACTGCGGAAAAACTTGTGTCCTCATTAGTTTATTGGAAGAACCTTATGTTCTGCGTTTCGAAAACATATATCTATACTCTAAATCCATTCATCAGCCAAAGTACATACGGCTTGCGCAAATACTACAACCAGTTTTCAGGCCTCCATTACTTTCCATTTAGTGGCAACGACGTGGTAGTGCAGCCAAGCGAGGATTTACCAAATTCCGTGTTTATTTTCGACGATGTAGCATGAGAGAAACAGGCGACCATGCAGCAGTATATCAGCATGGGTCATCATGTAGCAGTGGATTCTATTTACCTATGCCAAATGTATTCACGAATGCCTAAACAGTTGCTTCATGACAATGCAAATTTCCTAGTCGTCTTTAGCATGGACGACCTGAATTTACGCCACGTCTACACGGACCACGTTAACACCGACGTGACATTCGACAAATTTAAATACCTGTGTGCATGTTGCTGGCGAGTACCACATGGGTTTCTAGTTATAGCAAAAGATTTTCCACTTGAAAAGGGGAGGTACCTTACGGGTTTCGATCAGTTCATTATAGTACATCAGTGAAGTATGAGCTACTCAGTATCCAAGTTCGGCCATAGCAGTCTGAAGCGGATGCCGGAAAGCAGTATTATATCTACTAACGACGGGAACTGTAGTTTGGTGGGAAATGAGCAATGAACTTAGGCGGAGCAAACATGATAGTGACGCCACGAACGTATCCTTCGTCCGCAGCATTACTTAGGAGGCGTTGCGGCCAGTGGCGAAACTTCAAACCAGTATCGAGACGCAGTTGCTGAGAGTAATTGCAGGCATGGCTCGAATGCGGGCGGTGGCCACACTACAAACCGGTATTGAGACGCTTCTGCGCACATTATTGTCCGGTATGGCTCGAATCACGGCCTTAGATACAGCTCTGAGCAGTGTGGGAGAGCGAATAGTCAGCAGTATGCATACAACCGTGTCAAGCGAATAACGCCCATTGGCCGATGATATTTTGCAACTGGCAGAGGTGGGAGGGAAGCTCGCCAAGGTGGAATGTCGCCTCTTCGATACCAATATACTTACCACGAACATGGATTTGAGGCTCGGCACGATAATCGATAAGGTATCCCACCTGACCACCGTCACAACCGGGGACGTGCTCAATGTCGTGGAAGGTAGGCAGATCGGCACCACAAACAACCTGTCTACCAATATGGAGGAACAGCTGCACAAACTATCCGATGACATACTTAAACTGAAAGTGTTAGGAGCTAGAATATCGTCCGTGGAGAAGAAAATCACTAGAGTTCTAGCAGGCCTCACTGCATTACTGGACGGACACCTTAATGTAAAGACTGAGTACCCGCAAAGCTGGAATCGAATCTCATAGCCATTTAAGGCCGTCTATTCACCAACACGAACGGACTATACACGAAGCTGGGCGCTCAGCTGAGCAATGTAGCTGGCGATGTAGTGAAACTTGGCACTTTAGGTGGTGCGTTGGCAGCTATGGAGAAGGAAATGAACTATGTAAGCGATCCAGTTAGCAGTCTCGCTGCGAAACTAGACAGTCTCCTTAATGACAAAGCCACGGACGACGTGGGCGAGCGAGTGAGAGTTCTTGCAATGAAACTAGGCAGTCACCTTAATGACACGACCGCGCTGGAATCAATAAGTAAGAAGCTAGACACGAACCTAGGTGCCATCAGTATGATGTCCCTCACCATGACAAAACATTTTCAGACTTTGATAAATAACATGCTAAGTGTAGTAGCGAGCAAGCTGCTTGCAGTAGAGGCACAACTGGTAGATTAAGGCCACCACGTTGACTACAGTTCCCTTACGACCCTTGCTGCAACATTGAGAGATAATCTGCGTATAGCAACAGAGAGAACTGACAAACTGAGTGGATGTGGACGCCAAGCTCACAGCAGTCCAGACACAGCCCGCGTTTTTCGACATTAAAAGGTTTACAATCCTCTCCTGGAAACTAGACGAACACCTTAATGCATCAGGCGCAGGTTTGGCTATGCTAAATACATTATGTACGCAGCTGGAGAGCGTAGGCAGCTTAGAGATGAATCTCAGCCAGATATTGGAAGGGATGACGAATACGCTTAGTACAAATCTGCTCGAAGAACTCGACATCCGAAATCAAACAGTGAATATGGGACTTGCAGATCTAAAGGAACTTATACGCCACAGGATTGTTCGTAACTTAAACGATATGCGCACGGACGATGAAAAATGGGCGCATTGCGAGCATCTGCGTACCACAGTGCTTCAGAAACTTACTACATTCGAAGATAAAATAGTCAATTTGATTACACATAGAGCCATTGTCTAATATATATATATATATATATATATATATATATATATAGTACGAAAAAGTCACTTTAAATTTTAGTATAATATCTGCGGCTGTCGAGGATAAGCACTGTGTCGTTGCAGGCGTTCACAATAAGTACCTACAGGCCAAACACGCTCGTATGGAGCAGGATGCAGTATTGGAAGAAGCCTTCCGCCCTATCACATCTCGACTGGACACTATAAAGGAGCAACTGGTTCCCCCTATCGATAGTGTGAAGACCGACCCGGACATCAAACTAAAGCCAGTTCTGGAGGGCAATGGCGAAGACGACGATGACGAGTATCCTTGGCCGAATGGAAACCTAAGAAAAAGGTAGTTTCCCGCCCGGACACTGTTCGTACTTATCTCACTTCCTATTCGACTCGCTTTAACTATGTAATTTACGGTGTATATAGGCAGAACCAAAAATTGGATCTTGGGAACAAGCAAATTTGTTTTATACCCAACGAATACATGCAGATTTACAATGAAACCATACGCGCAGCGCCACACCTCTATGAGCTGTTATTCAAACGCAGAACTGGAGAGTATTCATGAGAAGCTCTCCACCAATACCAAAAATTATTTAAACTCACGAGCGCGCATTTAACCAATAAAGGCATCACTACCAATACATATAAGGACGAGGTCCACTCGAAATTCGACATTATTGCCGAGTTGTTTCCCGATGTAGGCCTAGCCAGTTGTTCGGGACTGACTTCGAAGCTTGACGAAGACAGTCAGCTTGAGTACGTTTACTAGGACAATGTGAATTAATTAGTATCCAGACTGCGTCAACTCGTAGCTTCTCAACAGGCAGGTAATCAGTCACACACTAACGAAATTGTCAATATCGTAGAAGAACTGCGGGAAGGTGGCTATATCTACTGAAAATGTCTCGTGCGGCGATCGCAGCCGAGATTTACAGGGCAGCAAGAAGAAATTTCCGCAGAAGGAAGGTGCTCCTGTTTGGACTCCGATTTGTATCAAGCCGACCTGGTGGAAATAATCCTGTATGCTGCTGTGAATAAGGGGTATAGATATATGGTAACCGTAATTAATTGTTTTAGCAAATACTCGTGGGCCATCCCAGTTCGCAGAAAAAGCAGGGCGGACGTTGATAAAGCTATGAAAACGGCCTTAAGCGATAAGGGTCCGCCTAAGAATATGCAGACTGATTTAGGTAGGGAAATTTACAATAAATATTTCCATCCACTCATGGACCGTAACAAAATTAACCACTACAGCACCCATGGCGAAAAAAGGCTTCAATTATTGAGAGATTAAATCGAACATTAAAAGCAGATATGTGGCATGGATTCTCAGCATGAGGAAAGTATTTGTGTCTCGATATGTTACCTCGTCTAATTACCAAATACAATACTCGAAAACACAGGACCATTCGTATGCGTCCGGTGGACGTTAAAGACGATTCCTTGCTGGATACTGTGTTTAAAATCGAAAAGATAGTTGACCGACGGAAGGTAAAGGTAAAAGTGGGAGACTATGTACACATTTCACGAATTATACCCACATTTGCGAAATCTTACACACCCAACTGGTCATTAGAAATATACAGAATTAGCCATATTCGGCATAACGAACCTCGGACCTTCATGTTGGAAGACCTAAATGGCGAGCGTTTGAAAGGACAATTCTATATCGAAGAACTAATTAAAACAAAATTCCCAAACACATACTTAGTGGAGCGGATATTAAAACGCTGTGGGAAGCGCGCATTCGTGACATGGCTAGATTTCGACTTCAGATATAACAGCTGGGTATTACAATCAGATTTGAATAAAATATAAAATACTTTTCTGTCTTCACACACACAGGATGTCTCTCCGTCAGGGGGCGGGGGGGAGAGTATACTACACCAACTGCACTTAGCGTGGGCTATTACACAAGACAGATTGCAGCCGCGATTCACCGCAAACACAGACGACCCTGTCGTCACCGGCACGCAAGCCTTTCCCAGGCGGAGTGGGTTACGTTACACAAGACCCCTGCTGCTGCCACCTAGACACCAACACCACCACCAGCGGCAAGGCTAGGGCTGTTAATACGGCCAAAGATGAAAACAAATGCTTGACAGAGACTTTGAGAAACAATAGACAAATGTAGTCACTGGCAAAAAAATGGTCGCAGGCTGTACCTGCACCCCTACAAACAAGTGGCTGGAGGAGGGGGCAGAAAGAGGAATCGACAGTGCAAAAGAACGAAGCGATCATAAGGGGGCTGCCAGCCCATCCTCTAACCAACTTTGAAATACTGAATTATGCACGCAAATTTAAATTAAAGAATTTCCGGGGAGTGTTCAAGCGGGATAGACTGCCCCTTCGAGCGCGCAGGATGGAATGTGGTATAGTGAACCTCGATAGTAGCGCAGGGCCGGAAACTCATTGGACAGCATATAAAAATAATGGTGATACGGTCCACTACTTTGACAGTTTTGGAAATTCAAGGACCCCGCCAGAACTGGAAACGTATTTCAGAGGAGCGAGAATATACTATAATCATGGAGCAGAGCAAAAGCCACTATCATGGAACTGTGGACACCTTTGTCTGCGCTTCCTTACAAATATAGATACTTAACGAGTGGGCGCTAAGTGCTCCCCTCAGTCATGTCCGTCACCTTGATCTTGTCGGGCACTAGTTCGGAATTGCGTTCCGTACACTTTCCACCACTCTCCCTGAAGTGAGCATGGTCCGTGGCGGTGATTGATTTTTAAACTTATTTCTCGGTGCCAAACATAGACGACCACAATTGTATGTTCCATTACGTTAAGGGGGGTGGGAAGATGGGAGAGGTGCTTATACCCACAGGGTCTTATTAAATAGAAGATATAGGCGAATATCTTACGCATGAGCTGGTACAGGAAGCCACATTAGTACTCCGTGGTAACGCGAACACATTGTATTGCAAGATGAGGTGTAGTGCACAGGTAGACTTCTCGGGCAGCGATACTCTCGCTGCCATGCTAGGATTCGAGAACGCTACATACGAGGCTAATAAAACACACGTATCTACTCTGCTGGTACAAATATTTCCCGTCAATGTCATAAGAATAAACTGTAATTTGGTTAACTAGTCCTATCTCAATGGCAAACCCAGCCAGACCCTGCACGAATTTTCAGCGATGGTGCCACCAGGATTTAAACTCGTAAATGTCCCAAAAACACCCATTTATGTTCTGGTAGTGACGTCGAACATACAGGAGGTCTTAGTGTCCATTGTGGACCAAGAGAATCGATTGATTAATTTTCGAGGCGAGGAGATAACCGTCTGCTTGCATTTAAGGAAAGATGGGCCTGAAATTTAAGCGGGCGAATACAATAAAAGTAGCCTACAGTACCAAAGTTAAAGTCAATACGAGTCAGGCATGCAGAGCGCTAACACCTGAAAACGTGCGTTTCCTTGGAAGATTGAGACTGACGATCAAGCATGGACGTGGAAATATTAAACGTCGCAGAGCCGGCCGGGTTCGAAGACACAATCACCAAGGCTGAAATACACACTTATTCACCCTATCTTCCAGGCCCCTACATGCCTTCGTCCAAGGTCTAAATCCCTGTACAAAACCAGGATATATACACGGTACCCTGTAACTCATATTTGCACTTCCGGGGAACACTGACGAAGCCAGGCAATGCGCTTCCCGTGATGACTAAAATCATTAGAATCGGTATACTTCACATGATAAGTAGAATTGCGTATGAGTTGAACGGATGTGAAGTCGATGCAACTCGTGATGTTGGAATTACAGCAACCATAAAGAACTATCTGTCATTAACGCATTACCAATTGCCCGCCGCCAAAATGGCACGCTGGAGCATAGACGATGATTTAAAGGTCCCAGTCTTTGCGAACGGGAAATTCAAAGTTTGTATTCCCCTAGCTATGCTGTTGGGGTTCGCTGAAGATTACAAGCATGTGATAATTAATTCCAAGCAAGAGTAAGTTATCCACATGGCAAACACGCAAACTAACGCACTACACGACACTGGAGCAGAAGCTGCAACACTAGCAATACGCTCTATTGACTGGTTGTTACCGCACGTGCAGGTCAACATGTCTGAACGCGTAAAATTAATTAAATATGCGGAAAAAGGAAAGAACGTAGATATTACCTTTCGTACATGGAGTTTAGAGACGTACCTGAGTATTCCAGCCTCCACGAGCATTAATTGGAACATTAAAACTTGTTTCACGAGTGAAAAACCGAGATATATAATTGTTGCATTTCAGTGGGTGTGTCCCAAGTAGTACTGAGGTGTTGTGCTTTGACGTCCAGCGGTAGCACTACCTGTGTTGGCTGCAGGCGGAGTTGATGTACGGCGGCGGGACAGTGTGGAAGCGTGTGGTAGCATTGTTGTCATATCGTCGGTTCCTACTAGAGTCAGGTGTGGGGTGGTGGGTGTGTCCCTCGTCGTACTGAGGAGTCGTGCTTTGACGTCTGGCGGGAGCACTACCAGTGTTGGCTGCAGGCGTAGTTGATGTATGGCAGCATGACTGTGTGGAAGTGTGTTGTAACATTGTTGTCACATCACCAGTTCCTACTAAAGTCAGGTGCTGGGTGGAGGGTGTGCCCCTCGTCGTANATCTGGCGGGAGCACTACCAGTGTTGGCTGCAGGCGTAGTTGATGTATGGCAGCATGACTGTGTGGAAGTGTGTTGTAACATTGTTGTCACATCACCAGTTCCTACTAAAGTCAGGTGCTGGGTGGAGGGTGTGCCCCTCGTCGTACTGAGGAGTCGTGCTTTGACATTTGGTGGGTGCACTACCTGTGTTGGCTGCAGGCGGAGTTGATGTATGGTGGCAGGACCGTGTGGAAGTGTGTTGTAACATCGTTTTCACATCGCAGGTTCCTACTAGAGTCAGGTGCGGAGTAGTGGGTGTGTACCTCGTACTAAGGAGTCGTGCTTTGACGTCCGGTGGGTGCACTACATGTGTTGGCTGCAGGCGGAGTTGATGTACGGCGGCGGGACTGTGTGAAAGTGTGTTGTAACATTGTTTTCACTTCACCAGTTCCTACTAGAGTCAGGTGCAGGGTGGTGGGTGTGACCCTCGTTGTACTGAGGAGTCGTGCTTTGACGTCCGGTTGGTGCACTACCTGTATTGTATGCCGGCGGAGTTGATGTACGTTGGCCAGACTGCGTGGAAGTGTGTAGTAACATTGTTTTCACAATGCCAGTTCCTACTAGAGTCGGGTGCGGTGTTTTGAGTGTGTCCCTTGTTGTACTGAGGAGTTGTGCTTTGATGTCCGGTGGGTGCACTACCTGTGTTGGCAGCAGGCGGAGTTGATATACGGCGGCGGGATTGTGTGGAAGTGTGTTGTAACAATTTTGTCAATTCACCAGTTCCTACTAGAGTCAGGTGTGGAGTGGTGGGTGTGTCCCTCGTTGTACTGAGGAGTCGTGCTTTGACGTTCGGTGGGTGCACTACCTGTGTTGGCTGCAGGCAGAGTTGATGTACGGTGGTGGGACTGTGTGAAAGTGTGTTGTAACATTGTTGTCACATAACCAGTTCCTACTAGAGTCGGGTGCGGGCTNATTGTTGTCACATAACCAGTTCCTACTAGAGTCGGGTGCGGGCTGGTGAGTGTGTCCCTTGTTGTACTGAGGAGTTGTGCTTTGACGTCCGGTGGGTGCACTTCCTGTGTTGGCTGCAGGCAGAATTTATATACGGCGGCAGGACTGTTTGGACATGTGTTGTAACATTGTTGTGACATCACCAGTTCCTACTAGAGTCAGGTGTGGGGTGGTGGGTGTGTCCCTCGTTGTACTGAGGAGTCTTGCTTTGATGTCCGGTGGGTGCACTACCTGTGTTGGCTGCAGGACTGGGTGGAAGTGTGTTGTAACATTGTTGTCACATCAGCAGTTCCTACTAGAGTCAATGGTGGGGTGGTGGGTGTACCCTCGTTGTACTAAGGAGTCGTCCTATGATGTCCGGTGGGTGCACTATCTGTATTTTATGCCGGCAGAGTTGATGTACGTTGGCGGGACTGCGTGGAAGTGTGTTGTAACAACGTTGTCACATCGCCAGTTCATACTAGATTCGGGTGCGGGGTGGTTGCTGTGTCCCTCGTTGTACTGAGGAGTCGTGCTTTGATGTCCGGTTGGTGCACTACCTGTATTGTATGCCGGCGGAGTTGATGTACGTTTGCCAGACTGCATGGTAGTGTGTTGTAACATCGTTTTTACATCTCAGTTTCCTACTAGAGTCGGGTGCGGGGTGGTAGGTGTGTCCCTCGTCGTACTGAGAAATTGTGCTTTGACGTCAGGCGGGTGCACTACCTGTGATAGCTGCACGCGGAGTTGATGTATGGCGGCGGGACTGTGTAGAAGTGTGTTGTCTCATCGTTGTCACATCGCCAGTTACTACTGGAGACAGGTGCAGGGTGGTGGGTGTGTCCCTTGTTGTACTGAGGAGGTGTGCTTTGACGTCCGGTGGGTGCAATACCTGTGTTGGCTGCAGGCGTAGTTGATATACGGCGGCGGGATTGTGTGGAAGTGTGTTGTAACACTGTTGTCACATCACCAGTTTCTACTAGAGTCAAGTGTGGTGTGGTGGGTTTGACCCTCGTCGTACTGAGGAGTCGTGTTTGACGTCCGGTGGGTGCACTACCTGTGTTGGCTGCGAGCGGGGTATGTACGGCGGTGGGACTGTGTGGATGTGTTTTGTAACATCGTTATCACTTCGCCCGTTCCTACAAGAGTCAGGTTCGGGGTGGTGGGTGTGTCCCTCGTCGTACTGAGGAGTCGTGCTTTGACGTCCGGCGGCTGAACTACCAGTGATAGCTGCACGCGGAGTTGATGTATGGCGGCGGGACTGTGTAGAAGAGTGTTGTCACATCGTTGTCACATCGCCAGTTACTACTGGAGACAGGTGCAGGGTGGTGGGTGTGTCCCTCGTTTTGCTGAGGAATCGTGCTTTGACGTCTGGCGGGTGCACTAACTGTGTTGGCTGCAGGTGGAGTTGAAGTACAGCGGCGGGACTGTGTGGAAGTGTGTTGTAAAATCGTTGTTACATCACCGGTTCCTACTAGAGTCAGGTGCGAGGTGGTAGGTGTGTCCCTCGTCGTACTGAGAAGTCGTGCTTTGACGTCAGG
>NQII01004853.1:49709-61098 GCA_002778355.1 Clitarchus hookeri
GGTGGTGGGTGTGTCCCTCGTCGTACTGAGGAGTCGTGCTTTGACATCTGGCGGGAGCACTACCAGTGTTGGCTGCAGGCGTAGTTGATGTATGGCAGCATGACTGTGTGGAAGTGTGTTGTAACATTGTTGTCACATCACCAGTTCCTACTAAAGTCAGGTGCTGGGTGGAGGGTGTGCCCCTCGTCGTACTGAGGAGTCGTGCTTTGACATTTGGTGGGTGCACTACCTGTGTTGGCTGCAGGCGGAGTTGATGTATGGTGGCAGGACCGTGTGGAAGTGTGTTGTAACATCGTTTTCACATCGCAGGTTCCTACTAGAGTCAGGTGCGGAGTAGTGGGTGTGTACCTCGTACTGAGGAGTCGTGCTTTGACGTCCGGTGGGTGCACTACCTGTTTTGGCTGCAGGCGGAGTTGATGTACGGCGGCGGGACTGTGTGAAAGTGTGTTGTAACATTGTTTTCACTTCACCAGTTCCTACTAGAGTCAGGTGCAGGGTGGTGGGTGTGACCCTCGTCGTACTGACGAGTCGTGATTTGACCTCTGGCGGGTGCACTACCTGTGTTGGCTGCAGGCAGAGTTTATGTACTGCGGCAGGCCAGTGTGGAAGTGTGTTGTAACATTGTTTTCAGATCGAAGGTTCCTACTAGAGTCTGGTTCGGGGGTGTGGGTGTGTCACTTGTTGTACTGAGGAGTCGTGAGTTTAGGTCCGGTGGGTGCACTACCTGTATTGTATGCCGGCGGAGTTGATGCACGTTGGCGGGACTTTGTGGAAGTGAGTTGTAACATCGTGGTCACATCGTTGGTTCATACTACAGTCGGGTGCAGGGTGGTGGGTGTGTCCCTCGTTGTACTGAGAAGTCGTGCTTTGACGTCAGGCGGGTGCACTTCCTGTGATAGCTGCACGTCACATCGCCAGTTACTACTGGAGACAGGTGCAGGGTGGTGGGTGTGTCCCTCGTTTTGCTGAGGAATCGTGCTTTGACGTCTGGCGGGTGCACTACCTGTGTTGGCTGCAGGTGGAGTTGAAGTACAGCGGCGGGACTGTGTGGAAGTGTGTTGTAAAATCGTTGTTACATCACCGGTTCCTACTAGAGTCAGGTGCGAGGTGGTAGGTGTGTCCCTCGTCGTACTGAGAAGTCGTGCTTTGACGTCAGGCGGGTGCACTACATGTGTTGACTGCAGGCAGAGTAGATGCATGGCGGCGGTACTATGCGGAATTGTGATGTAACATCGGTGTCAAATCGCAGGTTCCTACTAGAGTCAGGAGCGGGTCGGTCGGTGTGACCCTCGTCGTACTGAGGAGTCGTGTTTGACGTCCGGCGGGGCACTTCCTGTGTTGGCTGCAGGTGGAGTTGAAGTACAGCGGCGGGACTGTGTGGAAGTGTGTTGTAACATCGTTGTTACATCGCAGGTTCACACTAGAGTCAGGTGCGAGGTGGTAGGTGTGTCCCTGTTTGTACTTAGGAGTCGTGCTTTGCCGTCCGGCCGGTGCACTACCTGTGTTGACTGCAGGCGGAGTTAATTTATGGCGGCTGTACTATGCGGAATTGCGTTGTAAAANAGGTTCCTACTAGAGTCAGGAGCGGGTCGGTCGGTGTGACCCTCGTCGTACTGAGGAGTCGTGTTTGACGTCCGGCCTGTGCACTACCTGTGTTGACTGCAGGCGGAGTAAATGTATGGCGGCTGTACTATGCGGAATTGCGTTGTAACATCGTTGTCAAATCGCCGGTTCCTACTAGAGTCAGGTGCGGGGTGGTGTATATGTTCCTCGTTGTACTGGGGAGTCGTGCTTTGACGTCCGGCAGGTGCACTACCTGTGTTGGCTGCAGATGGATTTGGTGTACGGTGGTGGGCCTGTGCGGAAGTGTGTTATAANCATCGTTGTCACATCGCCAGTTACTACTGGAGACAGGTGCAGGGTGGTGGGTGTGTCCCTCGTTTTGCTGAGGAATCGTGCTTTGACGTCTGGCGGGTGCACTACCTGTGTTGGCTGCAGGTGGAGTTGAAGTACAGCGGCGGGACTGTGTGGAAGTGTGTTGTAAAATCGTTGTTACATCACCGGTTCCTACTAGAGTCAGGTGCGAGGTGGTAGGTGTGTCCCTCGTCGTACTGAGAAGTCGTGCTTTGACGTCAGGTGGGTGCTCTACATGTGTTGACTGCAGGCAGAGTAGATGCATGGCGGCGGTACTATGCGGAATTGTGATGTAACATCGGTGTCAAATCGCAGGTTCCTACTAGAGTCAGGAGCGGGTCGGTCGGTGTGACCCTCGTCGTACTGAGGAGTCGTGTTTGACGTCCGGCCTGTGCACTACCTGTGTTGACTGCAGGCGGAGTAAATGTATGGCGGCTGTACTATGCGGAATTGCGTTGTAACATCGTTGTCAAATCGCCGGTTCCTACTAGAGTCAGGTGCGGGGTGGTGTATATGTTCCTCGTTGTACTGGGGAGTCGTGCTTTGACGTCCGGCAGGTGCACTACCTGTGTTGGCTGCAGATGGATTTGGTGTACGGTGGTGGGCCTGTGTGGAAGTGTGTTATAACATCGTTGTCACATCGCCGGTTCCAACTAGAGTCGGGTGCGGGGTGGTGGGTTTGTCCCTCGTTGTACTGAGTAGTCATGCTTTGACGTCAGGTGGGTGCACTACCTGTGTTGACAGCAGGCGGAGTTGATGGATGGCGGAGGGAATATGCAAAAGTGAGTTGTAACATCGTTGTCAAATCTCCGGTTCCTACTAGAGTAAGGTGCGGGGTGTTGGGTGTGTCCCTCGTCATACTGAGGAGTCGTGCTTTGACGTCCGGCGGGTGCATTACCTGTGTTGGCTGCAGGCTGAGATGGTGTACGGCGGCAGGACTATGCAGAACATTGTTGAAACATCGTTGTTAAATCGCCGGTTCCTTCTAGATTCAGGTTGGGGGTGGTGGGTGTGTCCCTCGTCGTACTGAGGAGTCGTGCTTTGACGTCTGGCGGATGCACTACCTGTGTTGGCTGCAGGCGTAGTTGATGAACGGCGGCGGGACAGTGTGGAAGTGTGTTGTAAAGTCGTTTTCAAATTGCAGGTTCCTACAAGAGTCAGGTGCAGGGTGGTGGGTGTGTCCCTCGTACTGAGGAGCCGTGCTTTGACGTCCGACGAGTGCACTTCCTGTGTTGGCTGCAGGCGTAGTTGATGTACGGCGGCGGAGCAGTGTGGAAGAGTGTTGTAACATCGTTTTCAAATTGCAGGTTCCTACTAGAGTCAGGTGCGGGGTGGTGGGTGTGTACCTCGTTGTACTGAGCAGTCGTGCTTTGACGTCCGGTGGGTGCACTACCTGTATTGTATGCTGGCGGAGTTGATGCACGTTGGCGGGACTGCGTGGACGTGTGTTGTAACATCGTTGTCACATCATCAGTTCCTACTAGAGTCAGGTGCAGGGTGGTGGGTGTGTCCCTCGTCGTACTGAGGATACGTGCTTTGACGTCTGGTGGGTGCACTACTTGTGTTGGCTGCAGGCGGAGTTGATGTACAGCGGCAGGACAGTTTGAAAGTGTGATGTAACATCGTTTTCACATCGCAGGTTATTACTAGTGTCAGGTGCGGGGTAGTGGGTGTGTCCCAAGTAGTACTGAGGTGTTGTGCTTTGACGTCCAGCGGTAGCACTACCTGTGTTGGCTGCAGGCGGAGTTGATGTACGGCGGCGGGACTGTGTGGAAGTGTGTTGGAACATTGTTGTCACATCACCAGTTCCTACTAGAGTCAGGTGCAGGGTGGAGGGTGTGTCCCTCGTAGTACAGAAGAGTCGTGCTTTGACGTCTGGCGGGTGCATACCTGTGTTTGCTGCAGGCGGAGTTGATGTACGGCGGCGGGACAGTGTGGAAGCGTGTGGTAGCATTGTTGTCATATCGTCGGTTCCTACTAGAGTCAGGTGTGGGGTGGTGGGTGTGTCCCTCGTCGTACTGAGGAGTCGTGCTTTGACGTCTGGCGGGTGCACTACCTGTGTTGGTTGCAGGCGTAGTTGATGTACGGCGGCGGGGCAGTGTGGAAGTGTGTTGTAACATAGTTTTCAAATTGCTGGTTCCTACAAGAGTCAGGTGCGGGGTGTTGGGTGTGTCCCTCGTGTTACTGAGGTGTCGTGCTTTGACGTCTGGCAGGTGCACTACCTGTGTTGGCTGCAGGCGCAGTTGATGTATGGCATCATGACTGTGTGGAAGTGTGTTGTAACATTGTTGTCACATCACCAGTTCCTACTAAAGTCAGGTGCGGGGTGGAGGGTGTGCCCCTCGTCGTACTGAGGAGTCGTGCTTTGACATCTGGCGGGTGCACTACCAGTGTTGGCTGCAGGCGTAGTTGATGTATGGCAGCATGACTGTGTGGAAGTGTGTTGTAACATTGTTGTCACATCACCAGTTCCTACTAAAGTCAGGTGCGGGGTGGAGGGTGTGCCCCTCGTCGTACTGAGGAGTCGTGCTTTGACATTTGGTGGGTGCACTACCTGTGTTGGCTGCAGGCGGAGTTGATGTATGGTGGCAGGACCGTGTGGAAGTGTGTTGTAACATCGTTTTCACATCGCAGGTTCCTACTAGAGTCAGGTGCGGAGTAGTGGGTGTGTACCTCGTACTGAGGAGTCGTGCTTTGACGTCCGGTGGGTGCACTACCNTAGAGTCAGGTGCGGAGTAGTGGGTGTGTACCTCGTACTGAGGAGTCGTGCTTTGACGTCCGGTGGGTGCACTACCTGTTTTGGCTGCAGGCGGAGTTGATGTACGGCGGCGGGACTGTGTGAAAGTGTGTTGTAACATTGTTTTCACTTCACCAGTTCCTACTAGAGTCAGGTGCAGGGTGGTGGGTGTGACCCTCGTCGTACTGACGAGTCGTGATTTGACCTCTGGCGGGTGCACTACCTGTGTTGGCTGCAGGCAGAGTTTATGTACTGCGGCAGGCCAGTGTGGAAGTGTGTTGTAACATTGTTTTCAGATCGAAGGTTCCTACTAGAGTCTGGTTCGGGGGTGTGGGTGTGTCACTTGTTGTACTGAGGAGTCGTGAGTTTAGGTCCGGTGGGTGCACTACCTGTATTGTATGCCGGCGGAGTTGATGCACGTTGGCGGGACTTTGTGGAAGTGAGTTGTAACATCGTGGTCACATCGTTGGTTCATACTACAGTCGGGTGCAGGGTGGTGGGTGTGTCCCTCGTTGTACTGAGAAGTCGTGCTTTGACGTCAGGCGGGTGCACTTCCTGTGATAGCTGCACGCGGAGTTGATGTATGGCGGCAGGACTGTGTAGAAGTGTGTTGTCTCATCGTTGTCACATCGCCAGTTACTACTGGAGACAGGTGCAGGGTGGTGGGTGTGTCCCTCGTTTTGCTGANTGTTAAATCGCCGGTTCCTTCTAGATTCAGGTTGGGGGTGGTGGGTGTGTCCCTCGTCGTACTGAGGAGTCGTGCTTTGACGTCTGGCGGATGCACTACCTGTGTTGGCTGCAGGCGTAGTTGATGAACGGCGGCGGGACAGTGTGGAAGTGTGTTGTAAAGTCGTTTTCAAATTGCAGGTTCCTACAAGAGTCAGGTGCAGGGTGGTGGGTGTGTCCCTCGTACTGAGGAGCCGTGCTTTGACGTCCGACGAGTGCACTTCCTGTGTTGGCTGCAGGCGTAGTTGATGTACGGCGGCGGAGCAGTGTGGAAGAGTGTTGTAACATCGTTTTCAAATTGCAGGTTCCTACTAGAGTCAGGTGCGGGGTGGTGGGTGTGTACCTCGTTGTACTGAGCAGTCGTGCTTTGACGTCCGGTGTGTGCACTACCTGTATTTTATGCTGGCGGAGTTGATGCACGTTGGCGGGACTGCGTGGAANGCTTTGACGTCCGGTGTGTGCACTACCTGTATTTTATGCTGGCGGAGTTGATGCACGTTGGCGGGACTGCGTGGAAGTGTGTTGTAACATCGTTGTCACATCATCAGTTCCTACTAGAGTCGGGTGCGGTGTGTTGAGTGTGTCCCTTGTTGTACTGAGGAGTGGTGCTTTGACATTTGGTGGGTACACTACCTGTGTTGGCTGAAGGCGGAGTTAATGTTTGGTGACAGGACCGTGTGGAAGTGTGTTGTAACATCGTTTTCACATCGCAGGTTCCTACTAGAATCAGGTGCGTGCTAGTGGGTGTGTACCTCGTTGTACTGAGGAGTCGTGCTTTGACGTCCGGTTGGTGAACTACCTGTATTGTATGCTGGCGGAGTTGATGTACGATGGCCAGACTGCGTGGAAGTGTGTTGTAACATCGTTTTTACATCGCAGTTTCCTACAAGAGTCGGGTGGGGGGTGTGAGTGTGTCCCTTGTTGTACTGAGGAGTTGTGCTTTGACGTCCGGTGGGTGCACTACCTGTGTTGGCTGCAGACGGAGTTGTTATACGGCGGCGGGATTGTGTGGAAGTGTGTTGTAACATTGTTGTCTCATCACCAGTTCCTACTAGAGTCAGGTGTGGTGAGGTGGTTTTGTCCCTCGTTGTACTGAGGAGTCGTGCTTTGACATCCGGCTGGTGCACTACCTGTGTTGGCTGCAGGCGGAGTTGATGTATGACGGCGGGACTGTGTGGAAGTGTGTTGAAACATTGTTGACACATTACCAGTTCCTACTAGAGTCGGGTGCGGTGTGTTGAGTGTGTCCCTTGTTGTACTGAGGAGTTGTGCTTTGATGTCCGGTGGGTGCACTACCTGTGTTGGCTGCAGGCGGAGTTGATATACGGCGGTGGGATTGTGTGGAAGTGTGTTGTAACATTGTTGTCACATCACCAGATCCTACTAGAGTCGGGTGCGGTGTGGTGAGTGTGTCCCTTGTTGTACTGAGGAGTTGTGCTTTGACGTCCGGTGGGTGCACTTCCTGTGTTGGCTGCAGGCAGAGTTAATATACGGCGGCGGGATTGTTTGGACGTGTGTTGTAACATTGTTGTCACATCACCAGTTACTTTTAGAGTCAGGTGTGGGGTGGTGGGTATGTCCCTCGTTGTACTGAGGAGTCTTGCTTTGATGTCCGGCGGGTGCACTACCTGTGTTGGCTGCAGGACTGTGTGGAAGTGTGTTGTAACATTGTTGTCACATCACCAGTTTCTACTAGAGTCAATTTTGGGGTGGTGGGTGTGTCCCTCGTTGTACTGAGGAGTCGTCCTATGATGTCCGGTGGGTGCACTATCTGTATTTTATGCCGACAGAGTTGATGTACGTTGGCGGGACTGAGTGGAAGTGTGTTGTAACAACATTGTCACATCGCCAGTTCATACTACAGTCGGGTGCGGGGTGGTTGGTGTGTCCCTCGTTGTACTGAGGAGTAGTGCTTTGATGTCCGGTTGGTGCACTACCTGTATTGTATGCCGGCAGAGTTGATGTACGGCGGTGGGACAGTGTGAAAGTGTGTTGTAACATTGTTGTCACTTCACCAGTTCCTACTAGAGTCAGGTGCGGGGGTGTGGGTGTGTCCCTTGTTGTACTGAGGAGTCGTGATTTTAGATCCGGTGGGTGCACTACCTGTATTGTATGCCGGCAAAGTTTATGTAAGTTGGCGGGACTGCGTGGAAGTGTGTTGTAACATCGTTGTCACATCGACGGTTAATACTAGAGTCGGGTGCTGGGTTTTGGGTGTGTCCCTCGTTGTACTGAGGAGTCGTGCTTTGACGTCCGGTTAGTGCACTACCATTATTGTTTGCCGGCGGAGTTGATGTACGTTGGCCAGACTGCGTGGAAGTGTGTTGTAACATCGTTTTTACATCGCAGTTTCCTACTAGAGTCGGGTGGGGGGTGTGAGTGTGTCCCTTGTTGTACTGAGGAGTTGTGCTTTGACGTCCGGTGGGTGCACTACCTGTGATGGCTGCAGACGGTGTTGATATACGGCGGCGGGATTGTGTGAAAGTGTGTTGTAACATTGTTGTCACTTCACCAGTTCCTACTAGAGTCAGGTGTGGTGTGGTGGTTTTGTCCCTCGTTGTACTGAGGAGTCGTGCTTCGACGTCCGGCTGGTGCACTACCTGTGTTGGCTGCAGGCAGAGTTGATGTACGGCGGCGGGACAGTGTGGAAGTGTGTTTTAACATCGTTTTTACATCACCAGTTCCTACTAGAGTCAGGTGTGGTGTGGTGGTTTTGTCCCGCGTTGTACTGAGTAGTCGTGCTTTGACGTCGTGCGTGTGCACTACCTGTGTTGACTGCAGGCAGAGTTGATGCACGGCAGAGGTACTATGCGGAATTGTGTTGTAACATCGTTGTCAAATCGCAGGTTCCTACTAGAGTCAGGTGCTGATCGGTGGGTATGACCCTCGTCGTACTGAGGAGTCGTTTTTGGCGTCCGTCGGGTGCACTACTTGTGTTGGCTGCGAGCGGAGTATGTACTGCAGTGGACTGTGTGGATGTGTGTTGTAACATCGTTGTCACTTCGCCCGTTCCTACTAGATCAGGTTCGGGGAGGTGGGTGTATCCCTCGTCGTACTGAGGAATCTTGCTTTGACGTCTGGTGGGTGCACTACCTGTGTTGGCTGCAGGTGGTGTTGAAGTACAGCGGCGGGACTGTGTGGAAGTGTGTTGTAAAATCGTTGTTACATCGCCGGTTCCTACTAGAGTCAGGTGCGTGTCGGTCGGTGTGACCCTCGTCGTACTGAGGAGTTGTGTTTGACGTCCGGAGGGTGCACTTCCTGTGTTGGCTGCAGGTGGAGTTGATGTACGGTGGCGGGACTGTGTGGAAGTGTGTTGTAACATCGTTGTCACATCGCCGGTTCCTACTAGAGTCAGGTGTGGGGTAGTAGGTGTGTCCCTCGTCGTACTGTTAAGTTGTTCTTTGACGTCAGGTGGGTGCACTACCTGTGTTGACAGCAGGCGGAGTTGATGGATGGCGGGTGGACTATGCAGAAGTCAGGTGTAACATCGTTGTCAAATCTCCGGTTCCTACTAGAGTTAGGTGCGGGAAGGTGGGTGTGTCCCTCGTCATACTGAGGAGTCGTGCTTTGACGTCCGGCGGGTGCACTACCTGTGTTGGCTGCAGGCGGAGATGGTGTACGGCGGCAGGACTATGCGGAACGTTGTTTTAACATCGTTGTTAAATCTCCGGTTCCTACTAGATTCAGGTGCGGGGTGGTGGGTGTATCCCTCGTCGTTCCAGGAAGTCGTAATTTGACGTCTGGCAGATGCACTATACGTGTTGGCTGCAGGCGGAGTAGGTGTACAGCGGAGGGACTGTAAGGAAGTGTGTTGTAACATCGTTGTCACATCGCTGGTTCCTACTAGACTCGGGTGCGGAGTGGTAGGTGTGTCCCTCGTTGTACTGAGGTGTCGTGCTTTCATGTCCGGCGGGTGCACTACCTGTGTTGGCTGCATCCTGATTTGAAGTACGGCGGCGGGTTTGTGTGGAAGAGTGTTGTAACATTGTTGACACATAGCCGGTTCCTATTAGAGTCGGGTACATGGTGGTGGGTGTGTCCCTCGTCGTACTGGGGAGTCGTGCTTTGATATCCGGCGGGTGCACTACCTGTGTTGGCTGCAGGCGGACTTGATGTACTGCAGCGGGACTGTGTGTTGTAACATCGTTTTCACATCGCAGGTTCCTACTAGAGTAAGATTCTGGGTGGCGGGTGTGTCCCTCGTGTTACTGCAGTTTTGTGCTTTGACATCCGACCGGTGCACTACCTGTGTTGGCTGCAAGGGGAGTTGATATATGGCGGCGGGATTGTGTTGAAGTGTGTTGTAACATTGTTGACACATCACCAGTTCCTACTAGAGTCAGGTGTGGTGTGGTGGGTGTGTCCCTCGTTGTACTGAGGAGTCGTGCTTTGACGTCCGTCTAGTGCACTACCTGTGTTGGCTGCACGAAGAGTTGATGTATGACGGCGGGACTTTGTGGAAGTGTGTTGTAACATTGTTGTCACATTACCAGTTCCTACTAGAGTCAGGTGCGGTGTGGTGATTGTGTCCCTTGTTGAATGGAGGAGTTGTGCTTTGATGTCTGGTGGTTGCACTATCTGTGTTGGCTGCAGGCGGAGTTGATATACGGCGGCAGTATTGTGTGGAAGTGTGTTGTAACAATTTTGTCACATCACCAGTTCCTACTAGAGTCAGGTGTGGGGTGGTGGGTGTGTCCCTTGTTGTACTGAGGAGTCGTGCTTTGACGTCCGGCGGGTGCACTACCTGTGTTGTATGCAGGCGGAGTTGATGTTCGGCGGCGGGACTGTGTGGAAGTGTGTTGTAACATTGTTGTCACATCACCAGTTCCTACTAGAGTCAGGTGTGGGGTGGTGGGTGTGTCCCTCGTTGTACTGAGGAGTCGTGCTTTGACGTCCGGCGGGTGCACTACCTGTGTTGGCTGCACGCGGAGTTGATGTTCGGCGGCGGGACTGTGTGGAAGTGTGTTGTAACATTGTTGTCACATCACCAGTTCCTACTAGAGTCAGGTGTGGGGTGGTGGGTGTGTCCCTTGTTGTACTGAGGAGGTGTGCTTTGACGTCCGGTTGGTCAACTACCTGTGTTGTATGCAGGCGGAGTTGATGTATGTAGGGGGGACTGTGTGGAAGGGGGTTGTAACATTGTTGTCACATCACCAGTTCCTACTAGAGTCAGGTGTGGGGTGGTGGGTGTGTCCCTCGTCGTACTGAGGAGTCGTGCTTTGACGTCCGGTGGGTTAACTACCTGTGTTATATGCAGGCGGAGTTGATGTATGTAGGCGGGACTGTGTGGAAGTGTGTTGTAACATTGTTGTCACATCACCAGTTCCTAGTAGAGCCAGGTGTGGGGTGGTGGGTGTGTCCCTCATTGTACTGAGGAGTTGTGCTTTGACGTCCGGTGGGTGCACTACCTGTGTTGTATGCAGGCGGATACACAGGCTGAACTAAGCTGCTGTACGTCAAACACAGGCATTATGTATCGCGTCATGTCTCCGTGAGGTAAGTCACGTTAAGCTTTAAGTAATGCTTGAGTTACTGTAAGTTACATTTTTTTCCAAAGTAAATATCCCCGTTAGGTCAAGTTTTCTGGTATTATTCTTATCATAAATTAATGGACTCTCCACTCCAGACCTTCAGACTAAGTAATTTATTTTTATTCAAAAAAGTTTACTCGCATCCTATCAAGTCATTCATGTAAGCTCTGTTTAAGACTGACTTGTTTATCTCTCCTTCTGATTGGTGCTTGTCAGATTCTGTTGACTTTACATTGTAAGTAAAAAGTTTAATTTTGAATTAGAAACCTGAAGTTTGTAACTGGTTTTTCCCTTGATCTAGAGAGTGGCATGAAATGAAAATGCTGAGTGAATTGAAATTATGTATGCAGATTGCCGCATCTTAAAAGTGCCATGTAGAGGGTGAGCTGGTTTTACCGCAATACCTAGTACTCAGAGAAAATGTACACTCCTGCAATTCCAAGAAGTCCCTTTCAGTTCGTTTATTTATTAATCCCCCCCA